>JANRGW010027361.1:0-20133 GCA_024733675.1 Psilopsiagon aymara | reverse complement strand
GCTGAGAAAGTTGGGGCTGTTCAGCCTGGAGAAGAGAAGGCTGTGTGGAGACCTCAAAGCAGCCTTCCAGTATCTGAGGGGAGCCTAGAGGGATGCTGGAGAGAGACTCTTCATTGTGGAATATAGTGATAAGACAATGGGCAATGGATTTGGACTTAAACAGGGGAAGTTTAGATTGGATATCAAGAGGAAGTTCTTTACTATGAGGGTGGTGAGGCACTGGAATGGGTTGCCCAGGGAAGTTGCTCAAGACCAGGTTGGACAGAGCCTTGGGTGACATGGTTTCATGTGAGGTGTCGCTACCCATGGCAGGGGGTTGGAACTAAAATGCTCTTAAGGTCCTTTCCAACCCAAACCTTTCTATGATTGAAAGAAAGGAACATTGATTACTGGACATCTTGCTACCCGTAATTCTTACTAAAGGATTCTTCTTTGAAGCTATTATTTATTTACCATAATATTATGTAGACTCATATTTCTTCATGATCTTCACTTTTGTTCAAAACTTCTTGGGAATATTATGGCTACATGAGTGCATTCTATAGTTCCCCTGTAACTTGTTAAGGCATGGGAATCTTCTGACCTTGTAACAAGGTGAAGTCCATCCATAGGACACATGAGATTTTCTATATATAGTCAATATATATAGTCAATTATAGCTGTCTCACCCTACATGTATGCTATACGTGCATCTGTCTTCTATACTGTATTAAATCTGTGAGAATTAACTAGAACCATGGAAAAAATCATCTTACTTTAATACTCAGGTGGTGAAATCTCTTCATAAAAATCTGTTACTTGCCTTGATAGATAATAGAAATTAGTTATCTTTGTTTTTAAAGTAGATTTCTGGTTATATGTGTTGTGGGTTCAGCAGTAGCAGTCATTTTTCCCCTTCTTGGTAGCTGGTGCAGCGCTGTGTATATGGTACCTGAAGCATACTACTGCAGGACACAGGCCTCTTGTTTTTATGAAATATTGTGTCCTAGAGCCCTGTTCCAATGACTCAATGATTTGAAGTAGAAGCTTTCTGTATGAGCAGTGACTTTACAGTAGCTTTTTGTGAGATATTATAAGATACCTGCTTGGCCATTATAAACCTTGTAGTTTCACTCCAGTGTTAAACACCCTGGATTGCCTTTTAAGAATTTTCTTGAGGTGATGCTTAGAATTGTTCCCTTTTTTTTTTTTACTTGTCTTTTACTGTATCTTAAACAACAGTTTTTTCCCCACTGTGTTTTTGATAGGAGAGATGTGATTTTAAAGTGTCTGAGATTTTAAAGAGTCTTTGGAATGATGTCGTAACTTTATATAACCCAGCAGAACGTTTCTAATGCTCTCTCTCACCAAAATCTGTAAAATTTGGTCCTGTCTTAAAGTAAGATTCAATAAAAGCACTTTGTTCCCTAGACTGGATGAAGCTATCTTTGTGAATTAATTCTGCATCAGTAACAGCTTGATTTCAGAACAAATATCAGTGCAGCTGAAATTAGAGGTTGTCTTGATCTTTTGAAAATCATATTGCATGGAAAAGAACATCAGAACAAGAGGCTACTTGGTGTTTTGAAACTGGCTGCAGGAGCATATTTTTTTTTTGTAGGAACAAACTTATTCACAAGCTAATTCTCAATCTCACTAAGAGACCCAAATGCTTCTTAAGAGCTGCCTTACTGCTTTCTGCTTTAAAAAATACTTGTGGGTCCTGTAATTTCTCCTTGATGTAATCTCAGATTTTTTTCTAGCACTCTTCTGTATTTATTTTATATTTTGCAATGAGGGAATTCTTTTAAAAATGGCACCATGTGCCAACATATGTGAAGCAGACAATTTTTGTCTTTTGATTTGGCTTGCCTATCTAGGCATATTTTTTAGAATTTTTTGCCTTTGTTTTATTGTTGTAAATATTAGTAAGCATTTGGTTTTATTTTTAATGGCATACTTCATTAGGCAGCCATTAACAAAGATTTTAGAAAGAATCAGTCCAATAACATTCATTCAAATTATGTGTGGTAACTAAAATTTGCAATGCCTTTAAAGCCTGTGAACTTGCACTGAAAGCTGCAGTTGAAATTACAGAACAATCAATACAATTGCTGTGCTCTGGCTGCTCAAGAGCTTTTGTCAGCAAGGCACAGAACTATTGAAACAGTCCAGAATGGTTCTTTAGTCTTCTTGTAGTAGCACAATGGGCAATTGTCTGAAGCATCTTCCCAACATTTTGATCAGTAAAAGCACTGACCAGATTTGCATGTTCCTGTGTAAATGCTAGCAAATGAAAATTGATGAATAGACTATAAACAAGGGAAAAAAAAGATCATAAAATAAGAAGGCGGTTGGAAATCACTGACAGTTTCATTTGCCTGGACAACTGCATGACTGTGTAGTCCAAGATGGAAGACTGGTAACAATAGATTAGAGAAATATGAAACACTTTAAAATTCCCTTTGAAGTTCCAAATCAGTTTCTTTCAAAAAATAAGTATCAGAGCAGTTGCAGCTCTCTGTGGCCTGTCAGACATAGAATGATACATCACAAAGAAGTCAAATCATTTGCAGAGGTTGCAGAGCAGGTATTTGTTTTCAATTTTTGTAATCTTGAAGTCATCACTACAAGTAAGTAACCTTGCAGTTACAAGGTATTAGTGCAAACATCTGTCACTTTGCTGGTGTCTCCAGCTGATTGTTTTACTAACACTGAGGGAAGTTCTTTTAGAAACTTTAAAACTTGTTTGATAGAATATGTACTAATGAAATCTACCCCATTCTTCATCACAGCAAAATAGGACAAAATCATCTTGCTATTAAAAATACAAGCGTGACTTTTAACCAACCCCTCTGCTTGTAGCAGACTTCCTGGTGTTGAATCAGCTTGAAGAGGCTGGGTACTCTTACTGCTTTGTGGGTTGTAAAGTTGTCCTGAGTTCAGCAGTAGCAGTCAGTTTTCTCCTTCTTAGTAGCTGGTGCAGTGGGTAGTGGGGGATTGCGTTCCGGCTGGGCTTAAACCATGACAAAAGTCTAGAACATTGCCTATATTATGAGAGTCTTGATTGGCCTGGAAATGAAAATTTAACCTTATTCCGATAAGAGAGCCATATATTTCCAGCATGGGGAAATTCAGTAAATAATTTTCTTACTGTTATTTGAGAGGGGGGAGGGAAAGGAAAAGAAGAAAGTAAAAAAAATAGAAAAAAAACAGTATTTAACCTGCACAGTAAGCAGGTACCCTTCACAGCCTGCACCTCTGATTGTCCAAACCAGTGGAGCTGTCAGTGCAGAATGTCTTCCTTGTATCTGACCTAAATCTCCCGTTTTAAGTTTGAATCCACCAGAGCATACAGGGTAGTTGCTGGATCTCATGGTCCAAACCTGTGGCCATGCCACAGCTAAGATCCAGTTGCGGAGGCTGCAGTTCCCCAGCAATGTTTATTCAGACAGTTCAGCCTCCATGGCGGTGGAGAGGGATGGGAAATGGTAGCTGTCTTTTAGATATAATGACTGGATAGCACTCAGTTACTAATGACCTTTTCAGTCTGATAGTTGATCTTATCATACAGTTGGTGACATTTAGAAAAAAAAGAGAGTGAAATTTGGAGGAAGAAGACAGAGAAGTGTGTGAACTATATGAAGATGGAATGCTTTGGGCAACTTTTGCCACACAAAAAATGAAGAAAGAATAGTGCAAAATTGTACAAAAATGGTTGTGTTCTACAGTCAGAGTATATGACATCAAAACTGAATGCTTTTAAAAATTCAGTATTTACACAATGTAAGGGCCATTTTACTTTTGAGGCAGAGAGCAGCGGAGCACTTCAGAGACTGCCTTCTATAGAATTGCAACTTAATACAGAAAAATTAAATGCCAACATGGCTTCTGTTAGATGAGCAGTATGTTTCCTTTTGTCTTCTGTGCTGCAATTACTGAAACACTAACATGCAATACACTATTATAATCCATTTCTTAAACAAAATTCAGTCAGATATAAGGTCAAAAGTAGACCTTAGCAGCAGATTAAACAGCAACTTAGATCAGAGTTAATGGATGATTAAGTAATGTTATGATAAATGTAAACGATGGAGTATCTGAGTTTTGTCCAGTAACTTTTCAATTTTTAGATGGTACTTTGGTAGGCAGCTAGCAGATGCTGAGACTGCAGCTCAGTGTGTGTAATGAAAGGAACAATTAACTAATTGACTTTCCCAATTTCAAATCTAAAGCATCCTGAAATAGTAAGGGTCAAGTAATATTTCTTCCATCTGACCCAGTTGAAGATATTTGGTGGGAAATACCTTTACAAACAACTGAGGAAAAAGAGATAAGGATCTGATAATCTGTTTTTACATTATATTTCAAAAATTATTTACCTTTAAGTTGCTTTTCTTGCCATAGCAATTCTCAATCTTTACCATATATCGCTAGGTTATTACTATTGTATTAGTTTAAAAAAATACAGTAAGGTTTTTCATTTATGAAAATGCCTGAGATGTTATATACAGCACAATGATATGAAAAATGTATTGTAAGAACCTATGTTCTCCAGGTGTGGAAATGAAACAGAAAAAATCAAAGCCCATAGGCTTTTGAAACCCAATATGCTGCAGAAGGGCTCTTTAGAAAAACTTGTACAATGCTGATCCTTCTTGCCACTTGATGTTGCTTGCATGTATTTAATTTAGAGGGGCTTATTTTATGGACTTCTGAGTCCATAAAAAGTGGGCACCTGAGTATGGCATCTGCAGGTTGAAGTCTGCTCCTCTGTGAATCGCCACAAATAATTATCTGTCCCTTAACTGAAACGTGATTAACAATTCCATCAATGATTTACATCTGACACTATGGTCCGTGTTATGTCCCCAAAGGACAGCCACATTAGGTCTATAGTGCTAGTGATGTGTTTACCCTGCAGTCACCAGCCATTGTCAATATATACAGGCATACACAACTTGACTGTACTTTGTTGGGAGCCAGCAGCAGCATAGCCTTGGCAACATAAAGTCCAGCATGGCAAGTACATCTCCTTGGGATCCTTGGCAAATGCTCAAGGCCTGAGGGCAGTTCTGCATTGCATTTTCTATAGTGTTGTGGTAGCCCAGGACACAAGTCTGTACTTCCTAGTCTTGGTAGTTTTAGGCTAAATCAATACAAACTACACTCATAACTTTGTCTTCAATGCAGAATTATTCTAGGGAGGGTTGGATTGGTGAACTGAACAGATAGGGCTCACTGTATACACATTTCACTAGGCATAGTTATTTTTCCTTCTCCAAAGGGCTAAGTTGTTACTGTTTTAAAAGGAATTGAAGAAGAACAATCCTTTTATTCTGGTATAGTGTTCTGTTATCTCTGATGACCAGGACAGCTGTTTAATAATTGTTTTTATGTTTCCAAATGATTATATCAAGATTAATATGTACCGTCTTCTTTATCAAGCAAAAATATTAATGGCATTCAGTAAATGTTACAACATTTTAGAGTAATCGCAGAGATACTCTGTGAGTTTATGGCTGGATAAGTGCAGTCTAACACTTAAAGGCTTGGGAGGTCTTGGATGGCTTGTCAATGAACATAGATACTGTAAATTAGTCCAGATCAGGAAGCCAACTGCAGCGTATGCAACTGTTTTATGTAAGTGTCCGGTTCAGGCTGTGCTTTGTCACTGTTTCCAACAGGTCTACAGTGCACAAGCATGTTTTCTTGTCTTTATTTCATTTCCTTGTCTTAAAATGGGCAAAAAAGCTTACTATATATAAGTGTGAAATTCCTTTATGGTAAATAAGCACTTCAAATGCTATTTGAAATGCTATTTAGACATTGCACTGTCTTTCAGAATATTCCCCAGTGTAAAATTCTTTTCAAGAGACAGAGGCAATCTGTGTACTTCATGAAAGACAGCTATTCTAAAACTATAAAGAAGGGACAAATTCTTCTGTTCTAAATTTGGATAGCCAAACCTGGGCAACCATCTCTTCTGCAGAACTATATAGCTCTGCCACTTTACATTATGAATTATTTTCTCTAGGTGGCTGAGTCCAATGTCATTACTCCCAAGAGTTCAACAAGCCACTGATGTTTTATGCAGGTTATTTTCTGCCTTTGTTTTCTTTCAGTCCTGTCTGTGCTGCTCTTTGCATCTTTCCATGCTGTCTTCTTTCCATGTCAGCCAATTACCTGGTGATCTCTGACATTTCATCTTGCAGTAATGTTTTTCTGAAATATATTATGAATTGTAACCCATCAGATTTCTGTATACACAGAAATGTCTGTATATGAAAAGGAAGGGAAAAAGTATCTTTCTGCTATCGATTATATCTGCACATAGTGCAGTGCATAGTGTCACAGACTTATTTAGAGCTAACTTGTGTAACAAGAACAAACAGCCATGTTTTGTTCAGATCTAACTCGAATACCTCTGCACAATACTGCTTTATGTTGTATGGGCTTACTGTTGATCACCAGTCACCTGCAAGTCCTCTGTGGGGGATATATTGTTAATAAGCTCAAATACTATTGTAATTTTTTAGTTTCTGAGGCATTTTACATTGCCAGTACAAATTATCTCTCGCCCTGTCTCATTGTTTCAGATTTCCCAGCCCAACAGTTAAGTAACATGCAGGGTTTGTCTGCAGTGCTACAACATTGTTTTGTCATTTGGTTTGATAATCTCATCTATTTACTTAAAGAAAGATAACAGAAGTTAACATTTGTCAACTAGAAGTTCTTGTAAATAGTTTATGCCTTGAAAGAGGCATATTATAGATGACAAAAAACACATTCTGTTTTCTGTTCAATCTTTCATGAGCTCAGTAATCATGGGTAAGTCACTAAGTCTCTCTGCTTTCATGCACTGGTGAAGCAGTTGTGGTAAGAATATGCTAAGATGGTTTAGATAACTTTTCTAAAGTCATTGAAACCTTAGGGAGAGCTGGAAGTTTTGTGCAAGTCATTCTATGGGTGAAGCTGAGGAGCTAGTAACTTGGATAGGATAGCAGAGCAGAGTAAAATTAATAGAAACCAAGACGTAATTTATATTCTGTAGCAGTTAGAAACTGTCATTGTAAAAATTCAGGCAGTCTGGTGACAAAGACAGTTTTGATAGCATCAGGGAGCAGGTCCATAGCTGATCTGAGGCAATACATCACTGACAATATCTGTATCTTTGTCCCTTTCCTCTTACAGTATCGGTCAGGACGGGATCCTCAGCGAGGCTCAGACAATGTTTCTAACAAGTCTTCGGACAGTGATGTCAGTGATGTCTCTGCTGTGTCACGGACAAGCAGTGCATCACGTTTCAGCAGCACAAGCTACATGTCTGTCCAGTCAGAGCGTCCAAGAGGAAACAAGAAAATAAGGTGAGCACAAGGAGCTGCAGTGCCAGCCATAGCTGTGTAATTTAAGTAACTGAATAGTTGTCAATATTTGTATTTGAAAATAATAATTTGTCTAGGTTGAGATTTGTGGAGAATTTGCAAAATACTTGTTCAAACGTCTTTTTCATCTAATGTTTTTTAAGTCTTCGTGGCATTTATTTTTAGCCAAGTTTTGTAATCTTGGTGTATACCAGCAGAACTAAAACGGGCATGTGCTGTCAGTGTGCATTAGACACACTTAGATTTTCACTTTCTGAAAACCATTTTTAAAAATACTTAGTATGTCTGAAAAGACAGTTTAACTTGAAAAATTGTGACGGTAAAGTCAGAGACATCTTTATTTCCTTTTAAACTGGAGCTGCTGAACTTTCATAGACTTGTTTAATACTTAACACTCATCTAACGTAACTGTAGACATACAACTATTGAACTACTCTTCAATAAGACATGCTGAATGTATTCATCAAAATGTGCTGAACATAGTGTGTGCCTGAGCCCTGTGTGCACACGGAGGAGCTTTGGCTGTAGAAGGAATGAAAGATCATTTTTCTTGGAAGGTGTAACGCACCTGCATCTCTCATCAAAATTCAACGTCAGCCTATATTAATTTGCAGAAAATTGTCCTTTTGAAAGAAATAGTGCATTTGAAAAGATTATTTAAACATCTGCTTATGAGAGCATTGTTTGGACCCCATTGTTTCTGTCGTAGTTATGTAGACATTTCTAAATGTGATGTATTGCCATGCAACTTTTATTTGAAGAAGGACTTAGAGACTGTCCTAAGAAAACATCCCATGGTTATGCAGTGTATGCTGGAGTTTTGGACAGCATGGTTTAATTTATGACTGCTTCCATCTTTTAGTTTTTATTTAATTTCTTTTGCTTTTCCTTTCTTTTGAGTTCATGCATGCTCTTCTCCATAACATTATTTTTTTCTTTTTTTCTTTTGCATGCTTTTTTCAATATTTGTTGACTTCAGAAGCACAAGGGATATAGAGGGGAAGAAAGAGGGAGGGCTGGAAGGGGATGAACAAGATGGAGTATTTCCTGAGGAGGAAGAAAAAGAGGAGGAGGAGGAAAAAGCAAAGGAGCAAGAAATTAATGAAAAAGGGGAAGGGCAAGAGGTGACAGAGAACTGTGATAAGGAGGAAATCAAAGGATCAGGGCATGATGAAAAGGCTCAAGAAGACCAAGCTGAGGAAGGGAAGGAGGATGACAGGTAAAATGTATTTCTGTTTGTATAGACCTATTCTTCTTCCTCATGTACCAGGACCCTACTTGTCTTCCCACCCCCCACCCCTTTTTTTTTCCTTTGCTTAGCTTATTGTCTACGTTCTCTGTGACTTATTTTGTTTCCAATTATGACACTTTCATATTTAAGCAAGTTTCAACTTTAGTGAACTTTTTCTGCATACCAAATGGTGCACTAACTTGACTCATTATTATGCATGCAAATATAGCATGCTATTTATTAAATTGGTTCAGACTAGAGTTTGGGTTTGACTGTAATAAACAACAGAAACTGTAAGATTCCTTGTTATATTCCCTGCTCAACTTACTATTTCAGGGAAAACCCTTTTATTGGGTCATATCAATATCAAACCCATCTTTACTTTCATTTCTGGCAGTACTAAAGAAGAGAATTTGGATTTTTTTTTTTTTTTTTTTTGTATAGGCTGATAAGTGTGCATATTGTTTGACAATAGATGTGGATAAGCAAAGTATTCCTTTTTGTTTTTTTGTTGTTCCAGTAACTGCCATGGGTTGATGTATTGTTGAGGGGTCATGAGCCACTGCTGCTGTATTGTGTCCAGAAACATTTCAGCACTATTTGTTCTGGTTTTATTAGATAATATTCTAGATTTATACATTTTACCACAATTCCTTTGATCCTTGACTTCTAATATAAATAAGTGACATTTTGTATTGCAAAATCCATGTAATTTGCCTTAAGAGAAATACAATATTCCTTCCTTCTTCATTAGCAAAATATAAGCTTGAGGTTTGCTGAATACTCTTGAACCCCTTCTCACCTACACAAGAATGGCAGAAAATCTCAGAAAACAATACTTTCTTTAAACCTGCTAATTCTGCACTAGCTATAGGTAACATGCCTGTAAAACTCTGCTCCTGCATATTAGGGTAAGCACAGAGCAGTCTATGCCAATCCACTTTCTTCCTTTGCTACAACTTACATGTGTATGTGCCTGCAAATTCACACACACGTGAACATGCACAAGGCAGAGGTAATACCAGAAGAGAATCAAAACACATAGCATTCAATCTGGTCTGGTATAGGCCAATATAGCCATACTGCTGCTTTTATACATTGAGTGTCGTCATTCCTTCACTTGTGAGTGCATTTTAGAGTTCAGGAAAGTCAGTTGTTTAGAACCAGCTGCCTTTAACACTGCCTTGGCATACATCTTCCAGGAACTACTGAATGGAAGTGTGGGAAAGGATGTTTTAAAGATCTTTTTCTTTCCTGGCTCCTACTAGTTGTTCATTAAGAATGACAGGCTTAATGGATCTGGAAGTCCTGCTTCTCAAAAAGCATTATCTTATTTCTGATTTCTAGCTATCACTCAGGTTATTCTTCAGCAAAAATGCTGTCCCTCACAGAAAGTAAAGTTCTTTTTTAGAAACAACTTCTTATTCCCCGTGCCAGCTTGTTTCTCTGCTTGTTAGCTGCTCTCTGTCTTTAGGAAGAAGCAGCACAAGTTCAGGAGTCCTGACTGATAGAGCAACAAGATATTATAAAATGACTGCTGTGCAGTGACTTTTGTTTGTGTTAGGTTTTGGCTCCCAACAAATCAGCCTCTAGTTTTGTTTCCTGCTATGCCCATTTTGCCCACATTTAGTCTGTAACTTATGGACAAAAAGGAAAGTTTCTCTTTATCTACCTTCCTTTCCTATGGTACAAGTGCTCATCTTTTTAGTGTTTTCTGAACATTCTTCTAACAGCACAGGTTTAGTCTTGTATAGATACAGGTATAGATTCATATATATACATATATACACACACAGTTATATATCATTAACATACGGAAATGTTGTCAGTTGTGTATTCAGCTGACTAACTCGGCAGCAGGATCAATCCTAAGTGGTGCTGTAAATTTGGTGCCTTCTGCTTACTTGTTTGGCAATTTAGAAGATACTTATAAGTTCAGGACTTCAGCTTTCTAAAAAAAGTTTTCAGACACAATCACCAAAGTATCACTTAATAATTAAACGTCGTAGGTATTCGAGAGACCCAACAGAACCAAAGCAGACAGTTCATGCATTACAGAATAGTAGCTAAATCCTGTTTTTTGAGATCTTGGCCATGAGGAAAGCCTTCATTAGAGATGGAAATTGTCAATATATTTTTTTACTTCAGAGGTACCTCTTCAGTCAAACAGCAGACACCTTTCCTCTGGGCAATCTGGAACATAGGGGCTGCTCCCAATCAACTCACCATCAAAAAATTAGCTCATTAAGGATACATCCTACCTCTTCACGTCACTGTGCTTATATACTTTACAAGTTATGGTAATAGTCACACTAAGGACTTTAATCTGCTGAGATCATAGGTGGATTCATTGTAACTTAAATGGCTGTGAAGACAGATATTCACCATGGATTCATCCCATGCCTGTTTTAAAGAGTCCTTCAGTGTAATAAACTGCATTAGCTTTTGGAGCACTGGAGCACAATAAATCAATGAATCTTTTTTGGCAGAAATAACTGCAGGATCAGATTTTGCCTTGATTAGACCTTATAAAACTAAACCTTGGAATATGGTTGACCTATAGGAAAACATAATTATGTTCTTTCTTGGCAGTACATGTTAGTATACAGAAAGCATGGATCAATCTTCTCTGTTGTGATTTTTAAGGATTCCTTATGTACAATTCCCCGATGTTATTTCTTGTTCCAGCTCCCTGATAACATCAGGTACAAAAAAAAGCCCTCTTAGAGCTAATGTGTGGGAATTCATCATTTTTATTGCAGGAAATCTGTTTAAGGCTTCTCTGAATCTTAACTTTCCTTAGCATTTTTTAAAATATCAATCCTAAGATATCCTAATTCATGACAATTTTGTTTTATCATTTGAATACACAGCAACTGCAATGACAGAGCAGGATTTCACTGTTCCACACACACTGTTGAAACACAGAGGAAAAATTCAACCTCTATTCCAAGCACACAGAGTCTGTCATGAAATGACACAGTAGCCCAGAGATGGAAAACCAGGAGAACTAAGAACTCTTCCACATGACAGGAGCTGGTTACCATACTGGGTTGCGGACAGCTTGAGATCAGGGTTGACTTAAAGAAAGAAGATAAGATAGCTTTATGAGCATTTCTGGAGAGCTCTTTTCAAGCATTAGAGGCAATGTGGAAAAATATGAGGTGCTTACTAAAAATATGTCAAATGGATGATAGGGCAAATCTGATGAGCAGCAGGAGTCGATCCTTCAGTCTTGAATGTGAGATGATTAATGTGATAGGGTACAACTGCTAAAATACTGGAAAATAAAGATTAATTATGTACAACTGGATTAAAGACTTCAGTGGTGTCAGACAAGAAGTAGGGTGAGAGGCAACAGGCATAAACTAAAACACAGGTTACACCTGAATATAAGAACTTCCTTACTGTTTGAGTGACAGCACTGGCATAGGTTGCTCAGAGACTTGACTGTAATTGCAGAAGTGATGAAAGCAAGGCTAGTTTCTGCATTATTTTCTAAAGGGATATGCTAAAGCATGTTTCTGTGATTTGGGGAAAAAGCCGGTGATGACCAGGTGGCTAGAGGTAAGAATAAGGAAAGAGGCATGGGAGAAAAGAAAATCAGAAAATAGCATCAACTCAAACAGTTGAGGAAGGGATCCAGTGAGAAATTTCTGCATTCATGACAGGAGCAAGGGAAGAGAAATGTATAAAGGGGAGAATGCAGGGACAGCACATAAGAACTGGTCATGTGTTTTGCTTTGTATTGGAAGAAATCAATGACATCCTGTGTGAAGAAAAGTGAATGCTAAAGGACAGCTGAAGAAATGGAGCTGGTTAAGTAGAATGATGACACAACTGAGGAAAGAGAACTTGTGGCAGAAAAAGTCAGCTAGGATGTAAGTTTGCAGAGGCATTTGAGGACACATGAAATAGAGTGCAGGATGTAGTTTTTATCTTTCTAATGCTTCTTCATGCTCTCTATGCCCCTTCCCTTCTTGGCTTTAAAGATTCATTTCAAATTCACTTCAGCTCCTTTTTTGTGTAATTCAGAAAAAAAAAAAAAAATCATTAAAGAATTTCTAGGTTTTAAAACTGATTCCTGATGAGTGTTTGTTCCTTAGCTTTTCATTATATTGTAAACTAGTATTTCAGTTTTTATGAGCCTTCCACTGTGATTGCAGCTATTGCCAGTTAAATGCAGCATTTTGCAAAACTAGACGAAAAAGCATGTTGATGAAGTCTGTGCATACTCCTTGGAATGGAAACCAATAACTGGTTTTAAAAATCTGTATTCTGATAAAAATGTCAAAAAATGTGACTTAGACTGAGAATCCATTTTCAGTGTGCATACACTGTTTGGTTTCTTAAAGCAGTTTCAGAATTATTATAATGATTGCTCCAACTGCACTACTACATGAGAGAAGTTAACTGTGCCTAACCTTTCTAGCCAAATAGGCCATATGGTTTTAAGGGAAAACTGTAGCATGAGACTTTTTCCACTGCATGATCAATTCTTTAGCACAGCTTCAGTACAGGCAGTCTTTGTTCCCAGTAATGACTGATAGATAGATAGATAGATAGACAGACAGACAGATAGATAGATAGATAGATAGATAGATAGATAGATAGATGGATGGATGGATGGATGGATAGATAGATAGACAGACACAGTAAATTGATGGAGATAGACAGGCAGACACAAAGACACAAAGACAGGTTCACCCACTGTAAATTCTGCCATGGGGGAACAACTTCAGTACAGCAGTGTCAACATTAATGTAATTTTTCATGAAATCATGTCACCATGCAGTTTCATGCAGCTCTCAACCCAAGATGTTAGTCTAACGAATTTGTTAACATCACAACAAAGACCTTGCCATTCCTGAGGTAAAGATGGCAGGTTGCAGTCTAGTGTTCATCAGCTCTTTTCAGCTGCAAACCATTTCATTATTCAGGCAGCTGGGGCAAATATAGAATTGAATCATAGAATAGTTAGGGTTGGAAAGGACCTTAAGATCACCTACTTCCAACCCTCCTGCCATGGGCAGGGGCACTTTACACTAAAACATGTCATCCAAGGTTCTGTCCAACCTGGCCTTGAGCACTACCAGGGATGGAGCATTCACAACCTTCTTGGGCAACCCATTCCAGTGCCTCACCACCCTTACAGTAAAGAACTTCCTCCTTATATCTAATCTAAACTTCCCCCATTTAAGTTTGAAACCGTTGCCCCTTGTCCTATCATTACAGTCCCTAGTGAACCACACAGGTTGGTGACATTGGCAAACTTGCTGAGGGTGCACTCAATCCCACTGTCCATGTCACTGGCAAAGATGCTGAACAAGACCGGTCCCAACACCAATCCCTGAATATATAATATATGGTGGACAGGGTCCTTGAACAAAAAGCAGCAACTTTATTTTGTATTCCTCTAATTTAACCTTCTGCTTACTTCCAACCAACTAAGCAGAGAGCTGGTTCCGTCTTGCAAATCTCTGAAATCAAAGGACCTAAAATAAACCTTTTTTTTCAGTACAATTGCATTAGTATTATTGGGCTGAGTAGTCTGTTAGCAAAGTCTTGCCCCATTTGAAGCCCAAATTTGAAGCCACCACTTTTGGATGTAAACTTTTCAACTTTAGTGTTCCAGAGTGAAGCAAGTCATCAAAAGTCATAAATACATATAGTTGCTGAGTCTGTAGCAACACACACCATCAATAATTTGACCATTTGGATTTCTACACTTTTGTAGATGATATACAGAACAAAATTACCTGTGACTTCTGGAAATATATTACTGAAAAGGGTCCAAAATAACAGTAGTTCAGAAAGGAATTATATGAATTCATATACTTGTTCTGAAATCTGTACTGAGAGTAGAATACAAATCATTTAATAAATCTAGCAAATTCACCTATTTCTAAGTTATTTGTCACCATCTATCAAATCTTAGAGACCCATTTTTTCCTGCTACTTTGAAGTAAATACAAAAGATATATAGACTCTTTAACAACTAGTAAACTTATTTTGATCCACTGGAAAATAATGAAGTAATGAATTTGTATGTACACATCATTAACAGGTGAACAGCGAAAATGCCTCATTTGAAAAAACCTGCAGCTTTGATGTATGGTGCCCAGAGGTGAACTTGGATATTTTTTCTTTGACAGCAACACAGATCCCTTTCCACGAAATGCAGCCTCAATTTTAACCTCTATTGAGTCAGATCTGGCCTATGATGCAGAAAGCACTGATGTACTCCTGAACTGAAGGTTATTTAAAAACAGTGCATCAGTAGTTTAAAGAAAAAAAAAATCCAAGAGGTGCAGATGGAAAAGCCTGTAGACATGCAGGAAAGTAGGAATCGAGAGAGAAATCAAAATGAGGATTTAAAACAAATACAAATGTTGAAATCAGGATTTCCACTTTTAAATTAAAAAAGTGTCAAAAAAAGACTCATTTTCTGAAGATATTTAAACCAAGGTGGAATCATAAATTCTTCAATATTCAGACTTTTTTATCATTTTTGCATATGATTAAACACAACAGGTCTGCAATGGCAGCAACTAAGGGTGGGGTAGAAACTGAATGTTGAAGATCATCAGGCTTTTCTTTTTTTAATATTATGATTCTATGAGTCTGTCTTAGTGCTGTATGTTTTCATTATTTTTACCTGAGCATTATTTTAATAGAAAAATTAAAAGATTCCATAAAATTAGTATAGTTCATTTTTCTGATTCCTCTAAAAGTACTTCATTAAAAATAACTAATAAGCTTATCACTTAGCCTTCTAAAAACAAACATAAACTCCTTCCTTTTACTTCCTTGAAAGTATTTCTAAAACTAGTTATTGGGTTTGTGCCAGTGCATTTGAAGCACATTGCCAGACTCATCTTGCAAGTATGATATTTTAACTAAGGGTCAGGGACCCAGTGCTGTTGTGAACATAATACCTGTGCTAAGATGATGCTCCACTGGTTTGCTATTGCCCATCTAGCTGATTTTAATGTTACTTGACCGAGCATCTGAACATTTTAGTTTAGCACTATCACTGTACCCACATGGTGTTCACGCTTATCTTAGTCTAAGAAGTCCACGATATGCTACCTAAACAAGCTGGGAGATGTGCCATTAGGTGGCCCCTAGTAGAAAATAGCCAATATATTTTCCTATGAATTCCTCTGGGATCCCAGCACTTCCCAGATCACAGACATAACATGAGCATGATTACTATGGAGTCCTATGGTAAACAAAAGGAGCTCTTCCTCCAACAAGCATCATGTGCAAGGTGCACCTTGCCTCATAAGGGAGTTCTGCTCATAGGCTAGTCCTCCCCTGGTCAGAAAAACAAAGTTTGCATACTTATGTTCAGAAAGGTGTAAGCTATGTTTCCTCATGTTTTCTTTTTATGATGGTCTTCATTTTTCTGTATGCTTTTCTAATTTCCCGCAGAGGCCCAAAGTGACTCAAAGTCATTTTGTCAAAGTGACAGAAGTCACAGGCAAGATCATGATGTCCCAGATAATGTCTCTTTGGTTGAGGTAATTATGGCTTCAGATCTCTTGCTCATGTCCATTTATCTCTCAGTCCCAGAAGATCAATTCTGCTACACGTTTGCGAGATGTTAGCACTGCCTATTCTGACCCTGATTTTTTGGAATCCTCAAGCAACCTGAATTTACAAGGAATGAAGGAAATGTCAGAGTTACTTTATTCCTTAGTTGCCCTCTGACATGCACAGACTGTACAACAAGCATGAGCATACACATACAGTACTAATCAAAGCAATCCAGTCTTTCGTGAGTGAAGCGCAGATGAAGCTATAGTGAATCCATCTTGACTACAGGTATTTTTTTTAAATAAAGTCCTTTCAGGACATCTGTCTCTTCCCTGTGTATTATGTGATTTTCCCTTTAATGTAATGCCACAGTAGCATACCTTGTACCTGCATGTCTATTTTCCAGCGTTTTCTAGCTGTCAGTGTTTTCTCTAAGCAAGTCTTCCTTATAACTAATTGCAATTTTTCAAGAAAGTTAAATCATGGTTCCTCTTACCCTGAGGCAATGCATGATGTCTTTTACCTCTATATGTTTTTGAGCATTTCTGCCTTCAAGTCTAAATTTTTTCTTACTTTCCCAACTTGATTTTACATTATTTTTCTAATGGTTTTAGGTCTTGGACATGTAGTGAATTTAAAGTTTGGTTCATCAAATCACTAATAGCTTTTCATTTTGTAGAGTTCTTTTCTGCCCTTCAGGGAACAAATCTGGGCAGCACTAAACAAGATTGCAGTATAGTTTGTGAGTTAGTCAGCAGCGTTAATACAGAAAACAGAATGACCCTTCTCTTCCATTTCCGTAGGAAAACTGCAATTCAACAGTATGTTTGAATTAGCAGGTAACATTTAACTTTCAGGTTAAGTACATGCAAATTGCATTTCTGTAAGGACACTCTCAGTTAAATCCGATTGCTCACTGTGGGTTTTAATTTGACGAGCTAGTTGTTAACCTATTTTTACAAATGCAACTGCTTCTTTGCCAGGCTGTATTAAAGATGCTTTCTAATCTCAAAGATTTTGGATGTTCTTCAGACCAAACTCTGCCTTTATTTGGAATGTACTTAATTTATTGCCAAGCCTTCAGAGCTCATATGTACTGCTTGTATTTACATATGAATAGGAAAGCTGACTAATGCAAGACTTTTTAGACCTCTTGGTAGCTTTCTTTTGTTTTCACACTTAGTAAATGGCTGGTTTAGTCCTCTGTCTCAAGAGAAGTTATTTCTGCAAAGATATTCACTACTGTCATCAGTTTATTTCGACTGGTAGTACTCAAAACCAGTTATCTGTTATGGTGTTTTTTCTGGATCATTTATTTGTGTCATTAAATTTGCTAAGTAATCCAATGGGGCCTGACCCCAAACAATTTTGAAATTTAGTCCTATTTAAAAAAAAAAGGCCATCACTAGGTATGATATGAAGAAAGGTATACATCTAATAATTTATAATAATAAAGAAGTGTGCAGAGCTTGCTATCTATAAGACTGGGGAAGATCCAGTTCAAGTCAACCTATGTAACAAGTAACGTAATACTAATTTCTAATGAAAGAGAGCTTTGAAACAGACACTTTATATAAAAGTGTTGTTACTTTTATTTTGAAATATGTATGTTTCCCTTGAATAGTAATATACATAACAAAACACATTATAGTCACCACTTTATTGTTTCCTGCCAACTTTATTGTTACAATTTCAATAAAATAAACCTAATAATTAAGTCAGTCCAGTAGGTATTAGAGATTTGTATCACAAATGTGTTAACATGACGGTTTTTGACCAAGTGAATCTCAGGCAACTAAGTCATTATAATTTCAAACCTGCAGTGTCTTTCTTTGATGTGAATTGGCAGAAGAGTGTGTGCATTGGCTGGAAGCATTGTTCCCATGAAATGTTATTTCTTACACCATAGCTGTCCCCATAATGCTGTTTTTGTTAAATTTTTTGAGCAAATTAATGAAATGAGAGACTCTCCGACTGAATTAAGAGGTCTATTAAAAATGGCATTAAAATTCCTTTCCTGCCTTTAAAAAGCAGTAAACAAAGTCTTCAGTGGGTCTTCCAGTCTCACAAGAGACATGTATTTGAAAATAACTATTACAACAATTAAAAAATTGTTAAAATTCTTTCCCTAGGACATCACTGCACACAGCTGTACTCCACACTTGGCAAAGTACATTTTTACTACTGCAGGTGCTTCATTTTCTTTAGGGAGCATTACGAGAGAACTAAGCTAAATGACAGGGAAGTAGTGATTTTGACTTTGCATTTGAAAAAAAAACCAAACCTGCAAGATCCACCAAATGACTTAAAAAGTAAATCTGATACTCCAACACATACACTTTTGAGAGAACAAGAAGATTACATATTTTCATTTCCAGTTCTGCTTAAAGATGACAAAGAAAATCCTCAAAATTCCCATTAACAATATACAGTACAATGTAAAGTATTGATGTCTTCTCCTTTGCATGCAAAAATACTAATAGTATTGAAGATTAGAAAAATGCCCGTGCTTAATAATACTGGTTTTATTAAAGTGCTGTTGTTGATAAGTGGGAAAAAAAATCAAGATTTTGATAATTTTAATCTTAGAAATTAATAGAATAGAGTTTTCACTTCTTCTTTGTAGCATAAGTGGTATTCTTTGTAATTTGTTCATGATTACAGAGTCCTTGGGTATAAGGATTCTGCATGGCTCCCTGTGCTGCTTTCTGCCATGGACTGTTACGGTTCAGGGCCAGGGGCTGATTTAAAAGTCAGTTTAATAGAACTTTAGCAGTACTTTACTCCTGCGGATCCTGATGTGATGTCAACTTACCAGGTTAGTGCAGATGGAAAAGGAAGCTTTCCTACACCTACCAGCCCAAAATACCTGTCTTTTCAGTTTGTCAATGAGGAAGATGATGGAAGGAAAAGCAGAAGAGGAAGCGACAAGATGAAATACTGGGTATTAGTTATGGGTTATGGGAAATGACCGTTCACTTGTCAAGTTGCTAGCTACACAGCTGGTTTTCCTGGGACTTATTTTGAGCTGCAGATGTGAAATCTTCCCTTTCTTTAAACTGAATCTTACAAACAGTTGCTTACCTTCGTAGTCAGATATCAAGGAAATGGTCTGTATAAAGCAGGAAATACCAAGACTAAAGCAAAGATTTCCTTATGAGATCTACTCTTCTGCCTCCCTTCTATGAGGATTTCCTTAGGTACTTTATGGCATTCCCCTCTGTCTATGCATCAGCTCCAGAAGGGATAATTTTGCAAGTAGCCAGTCCTAGGATTCTGGGAGAGTTCTATGCCAATGTTTTCTAACCTTTCTGTAATTCAGCACAGATATTGTCAAAATGGGGAGAAAAACAAAATAGTTACTGATTATCTGCTATAATAGGAGTCTGGAATACCTTGAGAGCATATCTGATCCCAAAGAATATGTGCACTCCCTGTTTTCAACTGGGTCTCTGCAAACAGATCTTGAAGATTAATGCCTTCAAGAAATCCAAAATTACGAAACTGCGTTTTCCAGAAACCTATGTATGAATAGCAGATTTGTACTTGCTTACTGTTTTTCTCTGAAAATATTCAGAAAAGCTTATGACCTAGAATTGGCCTATTAAAGATCAGAATTTGAAAACAATCTGAGATTTGTAGTATTATCAAGGAATTTAAGGCTATGTCTATACTAAGCTAGAGAGGGCCAAGACATAGTCTTGATCATCCTTATTGTTTAAAAAATTAAGGACCATATTATATTTCCTGCTATAGGTATCTGTCAATCTGACTGCCGTCAGTTGGCTAGCATGGTTTAATTTTAATAACAATATATGTTTCTTAGGGTTGTTGCGCTCAGTGGCTTTAAACTACAAATATTTATGGGTATCTGTTGTGGTTTAGGCTGTAAATCAGACACGCAGTTCGCTACATGGAAAATCAAAAGAATGCAACTCCCACAGGTTGAGATAAGAACAGTTTAGTAACTAAGGCATAATACAAACCACTACTGCT
>JANRGW010027359.1:0-40679 GCA_024733675.1 Psilopsiagon aymara | reverse complement strand
CAGCCTTCTCCAAATCCAGGGCAGCCAGTTCTCCTGATAGCTTCTGGAGAGGGCCCACATTGTCCCTAGCCTGTCTTCTATTTGCAGTGCACCTATAGAATCCCTTCCTGTTGTCCTTAACTTCCCTAGCCAAGTTTAATTCTAAGTGGGCCATAGCCTTCCTAACCTGGTCCCTAGCTTCCCAGACAACATCCCTGTATTCTTTCTTCCCAGTCTGCCTGTCCTTGCTTCCACCTTTTATAAGCCTCTTTTTTAATTCAAATTTTCCTCAGCAGCTCCCATTAAATTTCAGTTTGGCTTTATGCTCTTTTAAGGATGAGTACTACCAGAAGAGATTCCCATTTGAATTAAACCTTGTGAAAATAATTTTCCTACAGAAATAATTGTCCTACAGAATGATGCATAGAAACATGCCCTACTGAAGGGATGAGTAAACAAGACATTCAATACAAAACTGCATGAGGTGGAAGTTCTTACCTAAGCAGAGGTTCCTGGTGTTGTTTTTTGTCATCCCTATGGGATTGGCAAGTATAGCACAGGTTTGATAGAAGACTTGTCTTTCTGCAGAGAAAGGTGGAATAAGCTATGGCACCTAAACATAAGTAAATATGTATATTATGTGTATGTACTTCACAAAAGTATCAGAAAAGTATCATAAAAGTATCATATCTTTCCAATCGTCCAGCTTCATTCCCTAACAGACATGCCTTAGACTCAATTTATATATCACAACAGCTTCAAATAACACAAGAAATGGAGCTCTACCCATGCTCACAAATTAAATCCAACCGTCTGTTCAGTAAGGCTCTGAAAAATCCGGAACAATCAGAGAGAGTGAGTTATTTCTTTGAGAACCCCAACACCAGAGGCTGGAAGAATGGCTTTAACCTTGACTTTTCTTTGCATTTATAGGTTTATGACAGACTCTGGCTGGTTTAATTCTATATTCCAGTTTATTTAGCAAATGAAGTTTAGTTTAGTTACTGACATAATAAATCAAGTCATGGACCATGAAAAATGTGATCAGTGAGGTATTCTGCATAAATGTAAAAAAAGGTGGAATAGAACTTTATAAAAGTTGTATTTTCTTTTCTGTACAGTAGTGAGACAAGGAAAAATTAAAAGCACTTGTTTGCTGTGTGGGTCAGCTCATTAGTTTTATTAATGAATAAACTATTCATCATCAACATGTGTTTTAGTCAAGTTATAAATCCCTTTCCATTTTCATTACATCAATGGCTGAGATATGATTTCATGCTTAGAAATAAAAAAATTTGATGATTTAGCAGTTGCATTTCCTTAGGCTTTTGATGGTTTTTTCAGTTGCTGTTGTATACTACATTTCTTCTGACAGAGATGTGATTATTTCTGTCATATGCATTGGTATGCTAAACAATGTATATCCCAATTATTTTATTTGCATTTCTTAATGTACAGTACTCTGCTACGCAGACTTTGACTTCAGGAAAATGTGTTTATCATACTTTGTATATGCTGTGGTTTAAGGATCATGACAGGCTGTACCAAATATTTAAGAGGTCAGTTGCTGGCATTAGCTCTTAATCTTGGCATACAAGAGGGGTCAAAGCATTACTATGAAAACCACATTGTTGCTATTGATTATACAGTTGAAGACTTTAGATGGTTCTTTTCATGCAAAGTGTATCCCTAAAGGTCTTCCAGAATTAAATAATATGATTACACAGATGAATATTGGCAGAGACAGAGCCAAACTCAGATACTTAGTCAATGAGCTGAGATTTGAAATGAAACTACTCCATGGGACATACACTGAAGGGGAAGACCCTCACATTGTATAAACTGAAGCCACCAAAAGAAACTAGAGGAGAAGT
Source organism: Psilopsiagon aymara (assembly GCA_024733675.1). Taxonomy (NCBI): domain Eukaryota; kingdom Metazoa; phylum Chordata; class Aves; order Psittaciformes; family Psittacidae; genus Psilopsiagon; species Psilopsiagon aymara. Next base: position 38,826 of record JANRGW010027359.1, on the reverse strand, counting down.
GGCAACGGTGAATGACAATGTTGATGAAATAACGTAGATGCAGTATTTTCAGACCCTTGCAAAGATCTCGATTTAACTTTTACCAGTAAAACTCATAATGTCTCTATCTTCCTGTGAAAACATTGCTCTGATCAGCTGTTCAAACTCTTCTCCTGGTGCAGGTACCATAGTGCCATTAAATGGCACTAGTAGTCCTCAGATACCATGGTACAACATCTACTTAATCCCTGCCTCACTTTAAAGATTTCTTATCCCGAAAAATAGCTTTTGGTAATGTCTGGCCACTTTGTCTTTTTTCCTGTTTCTAATTGCAAGCACAAGGTTTTTGATGAGAGTCATGGCTGCTGGACCATTAATTTGGTCTACGAGTGTATTTTACATGTGCGAGTGGTTAAAGAGTTTTATGACAATTCACTCTTCAAACCGCAAATATTTGGGTACTACAGTTTGTGAAAGAAACAATAAAAACTAGAAACATGGAAAACATTTACCTATTTTTCAGAATAGTTTTTTCCCTTTTTGCACTGGGGTATACTCAAGATTTACAAAAATTGCTCGCCCACACAGACAGATTTTTAGCAGATTCTGAAATGCAAACAGAGTCATATTCAGGGCACATACCTGTGATGTGGGAAAGTGAGAATAAAGTTTTTGACTGTCACTGTTTTGGCTATTCTGGTCTGAGTTCTGACTCCCTTTTGCTTTGATTACCTTGTCTAAAAGCAGATTAGTCATGTGTTCTATGTGTGCATTTATGTTGTAAAATCCAGCACATTTAGAAAGGCCAGTTTGTTTTCCTGATATTTGTTGTGTAATATTGCTGCAAAGCAATGGAAGTTCTGGTATGGAGGACTCAGGTGGGAAAGTACAGCCAGGACTATGACTAGTCTGTTCATGCTTGTGCTTGTATTAGGAATTAGAACAAACTCAATTTTTCCCTCCAGACATGTTCCAGCATTGTCTCTTGTTTTATACACCCAAATATAACCAATGCATAGTAAGTTTGGATTCAAAACTGTTCATAAATTCTAGTACTCTTTTGACCAGGAGCTCCACCTTTGTCATTGGTGTGTTTATGCTCCTTCAGAAAGTCTCCAGAACAACATTTTCCCTAGAAAAAGAAAATTCCTGTACATAGTGATGGACAAGACATTAATTAATAATGGCACCTTTATTTTGTGGATACCTTCATGTCATCTTGAAATATCTGAAAGCAGCCCCAAGGCTGTTTCTTACACTGTGGTTGATAGTGACTCTGGAAGGAAGATCTGACAGCAGCCAAAGAGCAGAAGAGCTGCAAACATGGCACCTCCTTCATTTGCAGTGTTCTGTCTCTGCATCAGCCCACACTGAAGGAATTTACATCTGGGGAAGCTTGCCCAGTTTCTGGTCCTTCAGTGCCAGATGACACAAAAAAGCTGCATCAGAAGAGACAAACTGATCTACTTGTAAATGTAAAAGCAACATTTCCAGGCTTGGTTATTTATTTGAAAGGGACAAGGATTTATTGAAGGTGGAGCTAGCTGTGCTGCCTGCAGCCAAGTTAGTTTGATGCTTCCCTTTAGACTACTATGTTTTCAGTTGCCTAGAACTGTGGCAAAACTTTAATGTGTTGGCATAAACTTTTTATTGAAGAACTGTCTCTTTCAGATTCACAGCTTCCCACCCCCAAAGATTAGCAAGACCATCTTGAGGATTCCAAGTCTGAGAGAAATTTGTTCCACCATGTTATTTCTTTAAAATTAACCTGCATTTTGTTGAGAATCTGAGCAACAGCAACTTGAAAGATGACTGGAGAGTATGAGAGGAATAAGATGAACTGACATGGAATGTGTGGAGCTGAGATTGCCAGGACATCTGAAGGTGATGAAACTAGAATGATGACACTAAGATGGTGAAGAAGGGGAAAACAGAGGTCTGGCACAGTGACAAACAGGAGAAAACACAAATTGGAGATTAGGCTTGGTAGACAGGCAGAAAGGTCTAAGCCGTAAAGCAGTCTGTGCTCCAAAATGTAAAAATGAATCCAGAATTCTTGAGCCTTCTCAGATTACTGTTCTCAGCAAATATCTGTTAAATTATTATCAAAGCATCTGTCTTAGTCAAATTGCATTATGCAAAGCATTCTGCATTTACTAGAGTAGAAGAGGTCCACAAAACCACAGACAAACTCTCATTGGTGATTGGTCATGGTCTCCCATTGCACTAGTAGGTAGCAAGACGGAAAAGCAGGCTGAAAACTGGCTTTCTTGTTTCTAACACATATTGATTGTCAGTATGATGCCACATGACAAAAATATCGTTTTTCTATTGCTTTACCAAGAAGTACCTAGAACCGGCATAAAAATTACTCTTGTAAGAACAGGCACTCAAAGGTTAGGAAATGCCCACCATTAGTTAATCAAATAATCTTTTGCTCTGTGGTACAGCTATTAATGGTAGTTTTCCGTTATGTTTCTATGGGTATGTGTCTCATACAATGTACCAGCATGCTTGACTCCCAAAGAAAGGATGGGCTTCGATATCCAAAAGGTAAGGATACCCTAAGATGCCTTAAAGGCTGTTCTTCATATAATATACAAGAAGTCACTAAGCAGAAAATCTTGGCAGTACCCAACACTCCTTAATGCAGTCTAAAGGACCAGAGAAATTTAGTGTGCCAGAGAGGGAGGTTGAGATTTATGTTATGAAGAATCCTATCTTCTGCAGAATGGTTCTCTGTCTCTACTGGTTGTGTGGTGAATGAGATGAGGAAATATAAAAGAAAAAGAAAGTAATTTAAAAATGCAGCAACTTATCCAAATAATATAATTCACTTTGTCCTGGATTCTTCAGATCTGTATAATTTAAGGCAGGTTTTATACAGCTGCCTACTAGTGTTTTTCTCATTTTGTGATGCTTAGGCTGGAACGCTGGTGCTTGACTGGCAAAAGTACTGCAAGGCAAGTAAAAGGGAGCAGCAATTGTAACAATACAAAGGGGCACTTTGTTATACATTCTGAAACATTAGGTTGCAGACAATTTAAATTTTGACATCCAAAATAACGTATTTTTTTCAACTTCAGAATTTGTGCCTTATTTCTCTATATGTTGCAAAAGCAATCATATGGAAACATATTCTCATCTTGCAGAGGTTTTGTAGAAGTAAAATCATGTGGTGATGCAGACAATTACAAAAAAACTCATGAGGAAATTAATAATTGCATACTTATATATGGGCTTGAATAGTATACAAGTAAATAAGCAGTAAATAAGCAGTAAATAAGGCCAGAGGCCACCCACTGAGCAATAAGAATAAAAACTATATTGGATCACTCCTCATTAAGTAAGCATTCATCTACCCTGTGCACAGAATGAGGCAGAGGTCCAGGGAAAAAAAATATGATGGCATCCTGTAATCAAAGTGTTTATCATAATGCACCCCAGAAAGATGAATTAGCATAGCATGTATTGCCTTAATAATTCTAATTTTCCTCATATTCACAAGTTTGCCTATTCAACAGGAACATTGTTTCCATCATTGCACATGCATGCTAACCAATAACAACAAAAAATCCACTACATCTAATCTGAGATACACTGCAGGTAATAGTTGCAGATGACAATTTTTTAGTAAGTTACAGAAAAATATTTTTGAGTCTTGTGAATGGATGCATAAGGAGATGTCTAAAATCTTTAGAAAGGCAAATAGTTCCGACATCAGAGTTTGGGGATGAATAAAAGTTTAGTAAGATACATTCTGCTTTTTCTTTTTCTAAAAGAAAAATCAAACCTTAATCCTACAACTGTATATTAAATCACTCGTTCACTGTGACAGGCAGGAGAACACAGATACAGTAATCTACCACTCAGGTATCTGGTATTCATTGGGAGTCATGAAATTGATCTCCGCAGGCCGAATGTTGTGCACCCACGCATTGTACAATGTTGTGATTACAGCAGGTGGGTGGTTCAGGTAACAGGGAATTTCAGATATGCAGGAGTCCAGTATAATGTGTGGTATGATTTGCAGGATTTTGTTAGGGCACATCTTATAATTGTAAGCCTGCTATAATGTCTGATTGGCTTCCCTTTCATGCCACTGAGGATCTAAATCCCTTAGGAAAGTGATGTTTTTTCTCCATAATTTTGTGGAGAATCTGTGTTAAGAGAAATAAATTAATCAAAGCTGGTTATATTGTGCACAGTAGATTTCTGTGAAGGAAATAAAATGAAAACATGTTTTTATTGCCTGAAACACTGTAAACCACCTGTAGAACAAAAGGGACACTTTATAACCTCTCAACTACCTTCCATACAAAAAAAAAATATTTCAGTATCCTGCACAGGTAGTATCAAGTGAACAGAATTTTGGCAGAATAATACTAATAAAATTCCTCAGGCCTGTTAACAGCATCATCCAATGGACTGCTTGTCCTCTCATTTTGTCATGCCTTGCTACCTTCAGGTATCTGCGAGTCCATCTGCATGGTATGCTCATTACATCTTACCTTTATGTAGCACATGTTTTAAAACATAATGCTATGCTAGTAATGCTATGTTACTTATGACGAAAATCAGAGGCACTACTGTATGTAAGTGGTAAGAAACCCTGTAAATGATTTGGTGGGAGCAGAGAAAGTTGAACCCTTGGTAGAATCCTTCCCGATGTTTCCAGCTCTTGGTCCATACCATGTTTTGCATGAAACATTCCCCATATGGGTTTACTTTGAGGGGGTACTACCTCTTCCTTTCTTCCACTCTTCCTAAGACATGAGGAGTGGGGCAAGGAGAGGAGAGGCTGGATATCCATAATTCTAGCCCAGAACTGTCAGATCAGCACTTTAGGTAGTTGGCTATCTGCTACTTGAAAAAAAAAAAAAAAAAACCCAGCAAAAAAATAGGCAAATCTGTGTTCTTGTAAACAAAATCTTCCAAACTAGGCATTCTTTTATGAAAGTTAAGAGGGGAATTGTCTGTCGTATGTTGGGCCTAATGGCCTAGGAAGCTGGACCTGTATTTGTATATTGCAAGAATCATCCTTAACACTGAGAAAAGGAAAGCCTTGGAATCTTTTTTTGAAGATGCAAACAGGCAACATAAGCATGCACATGTGCAAGTCATCCAGCTGTTTCTTTTAGCTACTTTAGGCATCATGTCACAAGTTATGTTAGTTCTTACTGGGCTGACCAAATAGTAGCCAGTTTTAACCTCGTTCAGGAGGTTTTGTTTGTGATAGGACAGTGCCATAGCTGGTCAGTTTTGATATTAGTTAGAATCGACAAAGATCTAGCCCAGTATTTTAAAATCCAAAATTGTGAAGAAATAGGTCATGAGAATGTCAAAAATATTGCTGTTGAGAAAAATGTAGTGTTTCCCATGTTCCCAAATATGGCTTGATTATCGTAGTAGCTAAACTACTCTCTTTTTCTTCAAGCAGTAACTAAATGGTGCTGGTAACTTTTAAAATATCACTAGGTTGTAGATTTAGCACCATGTTGTGGTTAGTTTGGCATTTCACACCTTTCTCAGAGTTATTGTCTCAGATTGCCAGCAGAAATCATTGAAACTGCTTGCAAGTCATACTTGAAGGATTGTATTAGCTGTACTTTTGTAAAGGTTGGCAACTTTCAAAATTAAATACCAATGAAATTAGCATAAACAAACCATCCTGCACCCTGGCTGTTCTTGAGCTGGCCAAATCCAGATTCTCCTATGTTTTACTCGGAAGGGGCGCTGTGTATGTCAGAGGCTATTTCCTCTGCATAATACACTTCTGCATAATACACCTCTGATGGACTGGGACATGCTTATTGGAAACTTTTCTTCCAAATTAAAACCAGTCATAGTTTGCTCTGATGAAATGTGTGAAAAGGAGCATAGAAAGACATACATGTCTGTCCAAAGGCTGGAAAGAAAAGAATTATCTCTTTCTGGCCAAAGAAAGGACCGCAGCTACCTCTTCTGTATATAGGGGTGTGCAGCAGGGGAATGTTGAGTCAGCTTCAAAGAATTAATCAGCCTTTCAATGTCTTGACTCAGGAAAAATGGAATTGTGCTGTGGGGAACTGTGATGGTGTTCAGTAACGAAAATTGTTCTAGAAAATCACTAAAATTGAAGGTGGGATGGAATTTATTCCCAATTCCCTCTGGATGCAGAATAGACAGAGCCTTCCTAATTTCTTTGACTTCAAATTTGATTGAAACAAGTAATGCATTTTAAGATTGTTCCCACCCACTGGCTCTGGATATTTGAAAACCTGTCCACCTTATGTGGATGCTTAAATAGGTTCCAAGCTCATTCAAACATCTGACCCTATACTTCTCTACATTCATCCTATATACTTAGTTGGCATTTAAGCTTCTTGCCTTTAATTCTCTATCCTTGAAAACAATATGTAGAAAGCTCAAGTAAACATGCAGTACACAAAACTCTTTCCTGGTCCAGACTCCTTTAACGAGAGTAATTAAGAAAAGAAATTTAAAGATTAAGAGCCTCAAAAATAAGGTGTGGATAAATACCTCTAGGCTAAAGGAGAAACCCTTTAAAATTGAGGTGCTTTAATTGACTCCAGTAGACCTAGTCTAATTTACATCAACAAAGGATCTGACTTGAAATGATTATTTGTCTTATCTGAAATTGCTCAGCACTGGAAACACTGGAGTGGAAATCTTACAAGCAGCAGCATCTTTATGAGATTTCCAGTACCTCTCTCTTCAAGTTGTGCTGTTCGAAAGGAAAATGTGCATGCCAGAACTGGGTAATAACCCTGACAGATTCCCCCATTCAGAATACTGAAATTTTCATCTGGGCTGGGTACAGTGAGAATCCTCGTGATCTCCTGCCCCAGCGAATTCCCTGCTGCATGCAGCCAAAACCAGCGTCTGCCAGAATACTAAATCCATTGAAGAAGAGCCTCTGCAACATTTCATAGCAGGTTTCTAGGTGCTTAGTAGCCATAGCGCTTTTCTTGTTTATGGCCCATAGTTTCCTCAGCCATACTCTGTAATTTCCTTACTGAGGTCTTACTCTCAGGTCTGCATATATTTACATGTTTTATTCTGTAAGCTTTTAAGCAGCAAATTGTACAAAATAGAGGTGAGACCTCTGCTAGTGGAGTCTTCCTTTTATTGTTTCCATTGTAGTTGCTTCTGGAAAATAAATAAGAACTTGAATTGACATAAAATAAATGACAGTTCAGGTTCTATAGGTTCATGTTTATGACATGATTGGACCACAGCCACTACAACTATTTCTTAGTCTACAGAATGTCCTTGATTTGTTCTTTCACCAGTAAGATAACAAGCACATATGATCTTTGCATATGCTGCTAACAGGCTTCTAGAATCTGCCTGTTTTACACATTCGACTTTTACATTGTTCTTTGCAGAACTCTCTCAGCAATCTTAAATAATAGTTACATTTTCATGTCTGCTATTTTCAGCCTTCAATGTTAGATGAATAGAAAGATAAATGCAAGAAAATATGGTCAATCAAGAAACTTGTAAAATCACAGAATTAATGAAGTGTTCAGTCATAAAAAGGATGTATTTTTAATTCCAACAATATATAAATTATTATAAGCCAAACAGAGCTACCTTAAATATTTTTTGATCCATAAAAACACCTTCTACCACCTCTTGATAGTAGCTGCACAAAAAGCCATGTAATGATGGTAGCAATAGCGGGACTTGGGGTGCATCCATGCCAGAGCCATGTTAGATCTCTCCTCTGCTTCTGACATGTTGGTCATAAGATTTTTTTCTTCTTTTATAGATCTCACAGAAATAGTGTTGGTGTTTGTGGCATTACTCCATTCCTTCCTCACTGAGCATATATTGGATCCTGACGAAGAAATTAATTTTTTTTTTTCCCCTCAAGACCCACAAGATAGCCTTCCAAGGTCTCTTGTTGTCTCCACTCTTGCTAGGAAGCACAGACAACTGAAATTTCAGCCCCATGATGGCCCCATATTTACAACTCTATTGTACCTGACCTTGCTATGGATACTGAATGGCTAAGCAGGTTTTGTAAAGGGGGAAGTCATGAATCAGAGCTGGCTGGAGTTCAGTAGAAAGAGACAGAGGCAAGATCAATAAAATGGGAAAGCAATAACAATTTTATAGTAAGAATGATCATCTGCAAGTTCATATGAGAGCAGAATTGCCGGATTCCCAGTAGATGATCCATAGTTAAATAGTATGCTTCTCCAGGGATTCTTTACTTCTTTTCCTTCACCTTATCTAATTTATAACATCCATTTCTTCCCAGTGTAGATATGGTTACTCACTGCATGTTTTTTGCTGGTTTCTGCAGCATGTCAATATACCAAGCTGCTCTTTATCTGAACTTGGAATACCAGCCAACAGAATATTCTAGCTCTCACCTGGAATACCTGTAAGAGCAAACCTTCGCCTAATTTTCTCCTAGGTAGGGTGGCTTCCTAGTTTCTAGCTAGAACTTCAAGATCAGCTTTCATGTGTGGTATGATTAGTCAGAGGTGAAGTGTCAGAATCCCACTGAAATTCGGTATGTTTTGTCTTTGTTAAACTCTTTTTAATTCCTCTGAAAATCTAAACTAGAAGAACTTACATAGGGACCAGGCTATATGGATTAATATGCAGGATTAGATAGTGACTATTTCTTTTCCTAGAAGAATCTTGGCAAAAAGGAAATGAGACTTGTAGCATTATCGTCAGTTACTGACAATCTGCTTTCGTTTTCTGCAAATTCCCAAGTACTTAGAATTCTACCTCTGTGCAGTAATTAAGGAAGGTGAAGTTTATTTTCCTCTTTTGATTAAAAATTGAATTTACTTTGTGTTGATGTAAAAGCAGGAAATGTAATAGCAAATTAGTTTTTGTTTTTTCCATCAGCATTCAAAATTGATATTTAGTACAGATTTTCTACTTCCTTTTCAGATAATCAGAATACACAAAGCTAGTACGATTGTATCACCACTTCTTCTCTCAAAGAAATTTCTGCAATTATATGAAAAATGAATCCATAGTAACCTTCAAAAGCTACTATTCTTAGGTGAATGGCACCCGAAACTTGAGCATTTACTGGCAGCATTATGATTGGCCTGAGAGCACACTTCCAGAATTCGTTGAGATTTTGAGACAGGCCAGGTAAAGTGGATTAACTTAAGCATTCATTGTGCAGGAAAGCCAGTGAAGTAGGTTTTATGGAATCATATCAAGACAGAAACAGCCATAATGGGCATTGGCAACTGGCAAGCATGCTGCCTTTTGGCTGTCATCCAGAGCATGTAGTTTCAGAAAGTGAGAAGTGGGATTATTCTTTGGTGTCTAAATAAAAAATGAATGTAGTGAAAGAAAATAGAAAGATGTTTCTATATTGACTCTTACAAGGTAAAGAATTAGGCCTTTGTTTAGAAATAACTGCCTCTAAAGACAAACAGATAACTCTGAAGGATATGTTTTATTTGCCTAAAATAGGCAAGTCAATCTCTACTTAGTTTATCACTTTTAACTTGACCGTTCTATTTTTTTAAGCAATATAGTTCTTTATTGCTTTAGTGTGTAGGCTTAGTATTTATAGTGCCATAGATATCTGAACTGGTTGAGTCATGACAGCTGTGGATAACATTTGTCAGTATTTTCTGACTCTTACATAAGTATGTCAATAAAATTTGCATTTGAACAAGACTTCCCCTCTTTCTTTCCCCAGAGTAAATGAAAAGGATCATAATGCCATAAAATATCAATGTGTTTTGGGGGAAGAGCAAAGTTACCAAGTAAGCTTATAATACAGATTCACAAATATTGATGAAAGCTGCAAGAATGGCTTTATAAAACATATTTTTATGTCGACAGTCCCTTCACAACAGACTCCAATGAAGATTTTCTGGCTTCAGCTTGTTTGATAAAAGTATTGTCAGAAGATAGATAGACAATAATTTGGATTAACTTTGCATTAACAAAAAAAAGAATTTCTTGGATTTATAGTTATAAAAAAATAATTTATAAATATTGAAATGGTTTTGAGATGATTTTTGGCTATATTTTAAAATAAAATATGGAAAAGTTTTCTTTTATATTTCCCCCCCCCCCAAGATTGCAAGGTACCTTGTACATATCTCTTCTGTAATTTGATTAAAAAGTAGTAAAAGAAATTAACTCAATTTACTAATTTTCAGATATCGTGTAATTAGTACAAATTTTTGCCATCTGAGTAACAATCTAGATGTTAACCTCTAGGAAAAAATTGACAGCAATTCCAGTCAAAGCCAAAACATTAGCCAAAATATTCTTGTCCTTAACTACTTTTATTACACTCTTCGGAATTCCAGAATAATGAATACAATGTATGAAACTGAACAAGTTTTGTCCTGTTGTACACCCTTGCCTGCAGAAATGAAAAAACCTTATGTCAGCGCAAAATATATTTGCGCAGGGTTGTTTCCATCCTGATAGTGAAGTTCTATGTGAAGACAACTCTTATTTTTCAGAATTCATAAATGCCTCTTTGCAAATTCATAAGTGAGGCTACACCAAATAAAATAACCTAAATATTTTTCAAGGGTGTGTAATTCTGGTTAAAATTAAAGTCACATTTTATACAAACTCAGTCTTTATCGAAGGAATTATTCACAGTGATGTGTTATTTAAACTCTTGACATTATAACAAATTATAATTTTTACTTTAAATTCCACGGAGTCCAAAAAATGGTCCTAGGAGCTGGTTTTATTCAGTTACCAGTGTAAAGGATAGCAGAGAATTCAGTGGGCATCTAATCAAACCCCAAATGCGTGTTCAACTTGAATCTAAGGTGCAAAAGAGTATTTTATTCAACTAAACCCTCTGGGATGTTGACTGAGTCTTAGCATGTGTTTGCACAGAACCCAGAACAAAATGGCATGACTGGAGTCTTTGTGTGATAATAACCAAATGAGTGCTCAATCAAGACTTTGCTTCTGAAACTTCACTCTACAGACAGAAACCACTCTGTGGTCTGTTTGTTGTCTCCTTTACTCGTGTCAATTGGGTCCCATGTTAGCTAGGGCTTGCCATTCTAAAAGCCGGTGGTAAGACCAAGAGTAAGTAATTATTTTGCAGATTTTTTTCTTCCCAGTGAATAGCTATGTCAATGTGTACAACACTGGTGTATTAATGAAGACTGAAATTCAACGTGGAAAACCAACTAATTTTCACCTTATTTTTATACAGTATCTTCTATCACATTAGATTTAGTCTCCATCTACATCTAAAGATGTTGAAAAATAGGCGCAGGATCTTTAGTTTCATTTTTATCGGGTAAAAAATGAATTATTTTCTCATTCATGTTAAATGCAAAAATAAGATAGCTAAACCCAATGGCTGCTTATTAATCTGTTGAAATTTCTACTTCAGGTCCCAATTGTGTGAGCAATTTGTAGCAAGCATTCCTATGGGAAGCAGGAAAAAAAAAAAAATAAGAACATGTTCTTTTTCTGTTTATTTTGGAGAAAATGAAATGTTGTTTTTGAAAGTCGCATTAAAATCAGATAAAAACAGTTTTTACCTTTATGTGTCTTTGGAAAAAAAAATTCTTGCTCAAGAAATTTCTTTAACAAAGAGAACATTATTTCAGACTCTAACATTTCTGTCTGCCTATTATCATTAGTCATAAGCTAAGCCCTGCACTAAATGTCTACTGAGCACAGATAATGTTCATTTTGTCTGGAAGACAGGTTGCCGCCTGTCAAGGAGAGATGGAATAAATGACAGGTTTGGACTCTGTGCCTTGCAGGCATATTAGGCTAAGAAATCGCCAACATGATGAAAAATTATTTTGTCAAAAATTTGTAGGTCACCCATCATTGTCTAATGTATTCTGTGATTAATTGCTAGCATAGATCAGCATTATGTCTTTCCAGTGAATCGCTTAATTGTTGCCTGCTTCATGCTCTTAATGTAATGACGAGGCATCTGGTCCTTTCACATGTGCTTTTAAATGCCAGCTTTTGCATCCAGGTTACGGGAACTGTAACATTAAACTTAAAGAACTAGTTGAAATTAAAACTTCCTGAAATTTGTCTGTTCTATTTCTTTTCTTTTTTTTTTTTTTTTTTTTTTTTTTTTTATGGCTGTGTGCACGGTAGGCTGAGTGTTAGTGTTAATGTATGTAGATTTTATTTCTGATGAGTGATTATTTGACTGCTCATTTTACGAAGATTTATGGTGTGCTTTCTATCTCCTGACTGCAGTGCTACTCTTATCTTTAATAAAAGAGATGAGGACATTAATCAGCCTTTGTCAGGAGTCCTGACTAAGACGTTAAATGTACTGTATGGGATAGGTAAACACGCTCCAGATCCTTCTTTACTCCAGTAGATCAGGCAAAAAAACACTCATTATATTTATCATAATTTCACATCTGCTGTTTTTGAAGCAATGTACCATGAGGCCATAAACTGTATTACAACTGTGCATAAATTCAACTGATTTGTGGCTGGAGTAACTAATTCCTAAAGTACATTTTAGAAAAACAAGCAGTGAGCCCTGAAATTGCAATTCCATAAAGGCACTAAATTACCAACTGCAGAATCAAGAATTTGCTTGATGTGATTCTGCAGTGACCGTTTTATAAAAAGTGACAGTGTGCCTGTGATTGAGTCAATAAAATGAGGACGAGTGAGCCGTATACTCAAACAAGATTAAAGAGAAACAGAATGACAGAGGACAGACATAGAGGAAAGTGTAATGTTCCCCCCTCTAAAAATGGCTTTAGGATGTAGCTATTAATAATGAGGATGTTAATTTGTAGGTAATCATTTAACTATGTGAAAAAAGAAAGATGTTTTTACTTAAGTTTTCATCAGATACAGTATTTCTGTAAACAAGGATGAATTTTTTATGACAAAAGAGTTGTACCTCTTGCCTTAAAATGACTGGATTCTCTCATCTGAAAATTGTAAATAGTTTGAGCAAAATAAGTAGGTCTTGATAACAGACTTTAGCCGTGGTAATCAGAAGAGCAGGCAGGACTATACCATTCAAGATGGATCTTTCCTAAATTGAAAAGAATGTACTCTTAGGGAGTCATGAGATGTGATATTACATCAGCAGCTGAATGGAGTTGCATTCACTGCTTATGTTTCAAAGCAAAATAGCAACAAGAACAACACCAGGCTCAGCCCAGGTGCAGCAAGACTGTACCGGGCTCAGCCCAGAGCCATGCTTTACTTCTCCTGGTGGCTAAGAAAAGAGAGACCAAAAGACTCGGAAGCTGATGAAGCATGGAAAGTACTGCTCAAACAGGTTTTGATATTCATTTTTGTTCAGGCCAAACCAATAAATATTAGAATTTCAGTTCATGGTGTTTTCCTTTCAGTGATATCTGAAAGTTGACACATAATGCTCATGAGCAAAAGATTATTTCTCTTGGAGTATTTAAAAATGAGAATATATTTGATCTTCAGAAAATACAGTCTTCAATTGTGGTGTGTATTGTTCTCATCCTGTAGGTATGAAAGTCAAAAAGTATAAAAGACAAAACCAAAATAAAGCTGTGGTATGAGATACTTTTAAGCAACCTCCTCTCAGGAGTTAATTGCTGTCCATAGTGTGACAACAGCCTCTAGTGCGTGTTGGTGAAAATAGATATTATGTTCATTTTGGAAAATGAAAGTAATATAACATCCACTGGTACCGTTAATAAAACTGCATATGGCTCAGTTTTAGTACTGGTCTTGACCGCAGTCTGCTAAGCTTGGTCCACTCTTGCAGCAATAAATCTGGAGAGATTATGCTGAATATCTCTGTGCTGTGTTCAAAAGACTAAGCAGAAAAAGTGTTTGCTAGATGCCAAAGCATAGTTTCGATCTAATAGCATCAATCTGTGCACCACTGAGTGTTTCTTTTCCTGACCTTATTACTTTACTGAAATTAAGCTTGAAACAATCTGATGTCAGACACTGTATATCTACTTTTATTGCTAGTCTTGCTAGGCCTCTCCATATTGCTACTGCCGCATCTCATTTTAGATAGGTTGAACCATATATATATTCTCCAGTTTATTGAAAGCCTGATAGATTGTTTTCTGCATTCCACAATGGCAGGCCAGTCTTTTCGTGAATGTTGGAGAACAAATGTAAATTCACATGTATACAGCTGACCAAAATGAATAGGTTTTTTTTTCTTGGCATGAAGAATAAATCCAGCATATCACTAGATATGAGTAAGAACAGTAGTGTAGTTGGCTTCAGTTCAGCTTTTTTGATTCACTGACAGTTTCAAATGTAATAAAGAATCCATAAAAGTTGATTATTATGATAGATTCAGAAAGATTTGCTCAGACAACAAAGCCACACCAGAATGAATTGTAAGGATTGAATAAAATGCAGACTACCTTCAAACTGAGGCAAGCTTTTGCCATCTGTCCACCCCCCACCTCCTTTCTCTCTCTCCCCATTACCGTATAGACTTAGCAGCTTCCTGCAGGGTTCCACTACAGTGAAATAAAATTCAATGATAAAAATCACTCAATAGCTCCATTAAAACAAAACTAAAATTATTCTTAGGTCCATGTCTAGGGATTAATATATTTAGAAGCTATCCAACATTTATACAGCTTTTCTTCATGTTGAGCTTGATCCTGCTCTTTGAAAAATAGTCAAGATTCAGGTGGCATGAGTGGAAAAGATTTTTCTTTTTTCCGTATTCTTGCTGTACCAAACACCTGATCCACACAGGGCAGGCTGATCTGAAGGAAAACTGATGAATCAAAAGAAAATGACCCTTCAGCAGCAGGAGATACAAGTAGACCAGACACAAGTGACCCAAATGTAGGATGATTTCAAATTTATTACCTTGTAGGTGATTAGCCAAACCACTTTGAATGATATCCTGGATAGATCGATTGACTTCCACTGATACATTGTGCGAATGCCTACTGATGTTAAAGGGGTTCACTATCCATACCTAAAAATAGAGCTATTGTTTAAGGGTATTGAGCCTTCCGAAAATATTGAAAATCCACTGGTCAGGCTGATATTAGGAAGCCTTCTGGGAACCATCAGAGTGTGATGTGACTCCGACAGTGTGATCACTGAATGCAGCCAGCTCTCTTAGCAACATTGCTGGGGGCTGGGTTGGGACCTTAAACAGGAGCAGAAGAAGAACCTGGTTTTAAAAAATGACTGCTGCTCACTTGTTTGTGCAGGTGAGATTGCTAAAAAGATCCACCCACACCCCCTTCAAACACCTCCTTTTTCATGATGCTTTCATGGTAGCAAAGCCAGGAAAAGTTGCGGTCAGGGGAGGTGTGAACACATGCTGAGCGAAGTGCGTTTGATGCAACATATACTATCCCTGCATGCTGAGACAGCACGAACACCTGCTCTGGAGGCCAATTCCTTTACTTAGCAACTTAAGCACTGTCTGACCCTCTGCAGGACTTCTCTCATCACGGCATGTACCAAAATATAAAAGAGCACTGGTTTCAAATGAGTGTTTTCCATAGTTTTTGTCATTTTGTAAAGCCTCTTTTTTCTATTTCCTTTCTCACCTAATTTTCACTCTACTCCTAAGGGAGAAGAATAGTAGAATGAAAAAGAAATGTTTACTGATAAAAGTAAACAAAACATACTTATTCATATGAAATAATGGAATATTGTGGTTTTTATCAGCAAAATACATGCCTCAGATTTTTAACTCTGTACTTCAAATACAAAATTCATGTTCCTCTAAACAAAGGCACTTTTCTCTCCTCTGTATTCTCCGTATTTGCCTTTATTAATTTTTTTTGTTTCTCTCCAAATACAACAAAACACTACATTTTCTTCTCCTTGAAAACTGAGTGTGATATGAGAAGGGACTATTTCAGTAGATGATAGACTTATTTGCAGCAAGGGGCAATTGGACTCAACCACAGGCTTTTTCTTTGAGCCTGCTATTCTGCTCTTCCTGAAGCCTGAGATAGAGGATGATTGACTTTAAGGAACAAAGGTGCTAAATGAGACACCATTTACTGGTAGATAATGGGTTCTCAGGAAGCCTTGTCCCAAACCAGATATGTTACCTGGCTTCCTTATTTGGAAATTTGCATCTGCAGAAGGAGGGAATATATGAGTGTTAGAATATAAGGGTTCTGCCACATAATGACTATACAGGACTGTAGAAGTCCAACTGGGAATTTTCTACTACTTCTGTGGATAATTATTTTCAGGTAATCATCCATAAGAACACAGTAACTTTTTAATATCAGTGTAGAATATATATTTCTGCTTACAAGAGGCAGTAAATATATTCAGTTCAATGAGCCCAAGCACCTGCTAAATGAAAAGAATTTAACTATTCTTGGACATGTGTTAGATTTGTCTCATGCCTGAACTACATTTTATGATAAAAGTCTGGCTATCATTGTTATTTACACTTAACGAGGTATATGTGTGCAGCTTTAAAGAAGATCGAGCGATAATCACCTGTGATTTATCCACAACTGGCTGTATTTCGGACAATCTAAACATGGACACACACACAGAATCACTGAAACAAAAGGAGAGACAACAGGAAGGTACTGAGGTCTTCTTATGAGACAATACTTTAAAAGCACTTTCAGCCTATCTGTGCAGTTTTGGTTGTATAATTTTAAGATTATTTTACAGAAGCGCAGTGCTGAAGGAAGTGAGACCCAAAGTCTAAAGATTTAATAATTTATTAATTAACATGTTGTACCAGAAGCTGTTGTGAAATGGAATGCAGCATATTAATCATTGTGAATAGCTGATTAAATTTATAGTGTAATGTTAGGTATTTAGATATTTCTGTCATACTGTTAATGTTCTTTGCTATGCTGCTTGCAAAATATAATAACTTCTAAGCAGTGTGTAAAACAAAGTGCTCAATTCACTTTATTAAAATATCCAATAATAATTGATTTAAAGGCAATAAAATGTGTTCATTAGAGGGTTTATATTCAAGAAATATTGAAAGTATACCTAAAACTGTCACTTTTATTGTGAATGAACAGGATAATATAATTTGAAAAGAGTGTGATCATACTAAAGATTTGTCCTGCAGCATTATCTGATAGCTCATAAAGTGCTGAAATTTAATACGATGCTTTCAGTCAGTTTAATTGAAATTTAATTGCCACTTTGGGCAGAAGGTTTAGATCTGATCAATAAAATATTAAAGATTTTGTGCTTTCACTTGGAACAATTTCTTAGCCAATGCATCAAGTGTAACCTATGTTTTAGGAAATATTTGTTTGTTATAATTCACATAATGTTCAATATTGCTTGCTAATCTGAATGTTTTAATGCATTGCACAGATAAATAGTGGAAATAATAAAGCTATAGTTGATCCATTTAATTACAACAAGATGAAAGAAATAACGGTCACCTTCAGATTCATGAGAAAGGCATTAATGTAAAAGAGCTATAAATATTTTGAAATGTCAAACCTCAGAAAGACAGAGTCCAACATGAGCCCAGCTGTAAATCAGGCACATAGAAGGACCTTGAAAAAAAGATGGTTCTTTGGTATTTTAGAAATAATTACTAATACAAAAAGGGTAATGATGAACCTATAAATTACATTAAAAAGGGCCATTAGAGGAGGATTAGTTTATAAAGCTGAGAGATGGTTCCTGAAAATTATCCTGCTAGTTATTTCTTCTTTTCATTTCATATTATTCATGATCCCCAAAATTGTCTGATTAATGATAAACTAATTGATTTCTACTTTGCAATTCAAATGCAATGGCCAACTTTGAGTGTCCCTTTACAGTAATCTATACTGTGCCTCCATTTTTATTCATCTTTTTTTGGTGGCAGTGTAAAGAGGATGATTCTAACTTGTTCTCTATAATGTGTAGGGACAACTTTAATCTAAGCAACACTGCCCCAAAATTCATCTGTGCAATTGGCTCAGGCCCCTGAATGTCACCTTTTCATGTCTGGAGAGAGCTTGGTGCTTCTGCTCCTTCATCCTTTTCCCATCTAGGTACTTGTACATGACTTTAGTAAGAGTGGACACACCTGATAATGACTGAAATGCCACTCTCTTAATTTCTCCCAGATCTCCAGAAATGCTCTTGATCCTGAAGACCACAGAGCATCTTATCAAGACTGCTGTTTCCTCTATGAGATGATACCATATTCAGTGATTTGCTACCGCTGATAAGAGTTTTCATCCTTTCAGATAATAAGTGCTGCTTTGAATAACAATGCCTGAGTTCAGCTCTGATCTGCCAATAGAGTAAAGTAAGAGGCTGGGGGAGCATCTGAGGAACAAAAAACTGTCTCACAGGCATATATGCTATGATGGCAATATGCTTGTTTGAATAAACTGCAATTTCCAGTATTGGATTTTTTTCCTGAAGATTGAGACAGGCATGCATGGGGAAGAGGACAGCACTCAATAGCAGGGAAAACAGCTAATTTATGTTGCTGCTGGTGACAGAAGCAAAAACATAACAGGATCACGTTTTTGGCCTGAGACCAATGGCATCTATAGTGTTGTGTTCTGAGGAGCATGAGAAAAGATGAAAAAGCCTAGTCATTCTCACTTCCTCTCCCACAGCACTCAAATATTAGTTGGAAAATTGATGAAATAGCCAATTCAAAGCCCTCTGAAGATTGTAGTGGTGTATTTCCCCCTTCTGTGGGGTGTCCCTTCAGGAAAGTAGTTGAAGCTGCAAATGCAGGTCTCTGAAGACCTTTAACTTTTCTACTGAGTGATTACCTACTTCGTCTGACAGTGGTATGTCTCTGCCACTGTGAGAGGCAGTGTGAACATTGAGTATTGGGAGTAATTTAGGTCTTTGGGAATTTGATTAGCAATCAAAAAAAAAAGTCAACTAATACGACAATTAATAAAACTATTCGGCCACATGCCTGCTAAGACAAAACATTTCCTGGCTTTTTGCCTTCAAACAAAACTTCAGGCTTTTGGTTAGAAAATTTGGAATTTTGGTTCATAAGTTTGAATAATAATGCAAGAGGCAATAATCTTGGGAGACAGAATGGTTGGATGGGTAAAATCTGGAAGTGTGAAACAGGACTAAAATCAAACTTCTACCCTTTTTTGACAATTTTTTCTATGCCTTTCTTTGTTTACAGGATGAGACGATACTTGTTCACCAACCCACTTCTCTGTCTAATTGTGATTATTGGAAGACTGAATAAAATAATACACAGACCATACAAGATGTTCAGTGCTGCATAGCACAATTCTGAAGTGCCAGGAAATTTTTAATGATCTTTAGTTCCTAATTTTGCAATCTATTCTTCAAGTTCTTCAGGATGCATTACTCTGGGAATATTTGTTTGGAACCTATAATCCATTATTGAGGAGTACTGCATATAGAGAGAAGGAAGCAGTAATTTCATATGTTGCAAATTGGACCTGGCTGTTAGACTTCTAAGCAGCAAAACTGACTCTGTTCCTCACCAAAGCGGTAAGATAGTACAAGCTACTTTTCTGTAGGACTGAGAGAAAACTTGGTTAAAACATGATACATTTTATCCTTTCAAAACACTAAATTTCATTCTTATCATGCCATAAGTAACTTATGCTTTGTTTAAGAATGCAAACGATTTTTGTCTTAAGTTCTGTTCATCAAATTCAGGCATAACCTCCCAAAATCTTTAATACAGAATCCCAAAAGTTTGCAAAGATCAGATATGGATTTGGTTTGGATTATTGGAAAGGCAAAGGCTGACTGACATTTTCTTCGGATCATGATTTGGATTTTCAGGACCCCACAGCACTTGCATGAGTCTGAGGTTTGATTTTTCCAACCCCATCCCCCCCAATCCTTTCTAATATGTGCTGCCCTTTGGTGTGAGCTTTATTCTTAGCATTTCTTCATATTAGATCACAGTCCTTAATGGATTTAAATCCCTTCCTTTGAACACAATATTTTTATAAGCTCAAGTAGCATTATATTTTGGACAAAAGAAATTCCTTCATCTGTTCCTTAACTTTCTCACATTCTCACTTCAAGGGTACATTTTTCACCTGGAAGACATTAAAATTGGTGTCACCTTTCCTCTGCATTGACAGTAGAGGATTAAAATGGTTGTGCTGAAGTATCTTGAATTTTCTCTTCTAATTTATCACAGCCACATACTCCAAGGGAAGTTAAGGTAGAGGGAGAGAGGGAGGAAAGATGCCCAGCTGACAGACAGCACCTCTACCTTGCAGAAGATTCATTCCAGAGCACATTTTGAATCTGCTGACAAGACACTTGCAGCACAAGTAATCAGAGCCTTCACAAGACTGATTTTGTCTCCTGCTGGTATATGGCATATAGGGGAAAAAGGTTCTCATCTCTCAGTGTAATCTTAACTATTTAGAAGCCATTATTGCAGCATTGCAAATCATCTGAATACTTTTCTTGTGTAACTTAGTTATATATTACTGAATCCAGCAAATTAGTCAGGTAACATTATATAGCGTTTCAGTTCTGAAGCAATTATTCAGTGCACTGTGGGATTATTCCCTCAGTTTGCAAATGCTAGTAAATCTATGAAGTTCTGTAAACAATGCCACATACTGCTGAGTGCAAATATTTATTTTTCCCTTTTTTCTAATTACAGAGGACACTTAGCAAACTACATATATACAGTTCACTTTCCAAGAGACTCAAAATTGCAGAAGTATCGTGCACTAGGTTTGTAAGAAATGCTTAAAGTCAACTTGTCATAGAGACTAAATTGAATCTACTACCTATACAGCTCTGAAAGGGAACATGTAGGAAAAAGGAGAAGCATGAGATTTATCTGATGTTTGGTTGATGTATGGTTATATAAAATCTTAAGTAATACAGATAATGTCACACAATATTGCAACATATATTTTCAGTTGAAAATTATAAGACAATAAGGCATAAATGGAAATTAAAAGAAAAGAATCTGAATGGTTGTCAGGGAGCACTTTCTCATTCAGAGAATCATAAACATATGGAATGGTGTGTCAGGCAAAGTTTCTGAGATAAGAAGAAAGGAGTAATTACTAAATGGATTTATAACCTGAGGAATAAAGTACAGACAATGGAAAAGAGCTTTATGTCAAATGATTTTTAACCCTCAGTAGAAAAAAATGCTCATGATAATCGTATTTAATAGGTTCCATCTAATTTGCTGAAGTTTGCCTTCTATTCTTTGGTCAGTAATAGAATATAAACAGACACATGTAAGTCTTCCACTCATGCTTAAAGCTACCATGTACTTTTAACACATATCAGTATTCAAAATGCAAACATAGAAACTGATATGTTCTGCTGCTCTGTCCCTACTGAAATAAATTAGTTGTTGATGTGAAGATATTGGATACTCAAGGCACACAAATTTTTTATATTAGAAAATATGGCACTCAGAGCGTGTCTTCTGTAGTGATGTGTAAAAATAAATAATCTGAATAGATAGATGTATTAAAAAGACATTCTCCAGGGCAAATAAAAGCAGCAAACATATTTTCATGTGTGAAACAAATAATTAGAGAGCATTTTCCCATTGTTATTCCAAAGCAGGGTGGGCTTTGGAAGTATGTCATTCAGCCTGTAATTCCCTTTCAGAGTTTCAGGTAGGAGCAAAAACTTTTGTGGAACATTTGCAGCCTTAGTCTTAACAATAACAGTGAGTTCATAGATTCCACATTTCCTTATAATCTCCCAATATATTTAAAAATGTTGGTAAATTAAGTAAAGCAAACTATATTTACATTAAGACTCCAAAGAGCTATAGAAATACATGAATTTGACTTATTAGAAGAGGAGCCCAACTATAAGTCACATATTTAACCAACAGGCCCCATTAGAGGTGTGCTCAGCCATTCCTCTACTTTCGTCTCACTTGCACATTAACTGGGCTGAACTCACTATATTTCCCACAGATATTCTTCCTTACTCAGAAAAATACAAAATGAAGAGAGAGTACTATCTAAATCTCCTGCAGAGCTCCTATATTTTTTCCTAAGCTTTCCTGGCCAGAAATATGTTTATATGCTGAGCAGCTGCTGTGCAAAGAGGCTGCATCTTGCTGTATCTTGGATATGGAAGATCTACCAACAAAATGCTGCACAGATAGTTCAGACATGGATGGTAAAGTCAAGGCAATCTTCTTGTCAACATCGAAATTTTCCTACAATGCATGGTCAGTGGGTATAGTGTACCAAAATCATCACATGCGAACCATGGCCATTTGGCCATTTGTCTAGGACTCTGGGACACTGGGCACAATCACTGTAATTTTCCCTTCCCCAGGCAATGATTCCAGAAATTCTAGCCAAATGGACAACTTTGTCATTTTGTACTCAAGAAGCCACCAACCAAACAAAGCATCTTTGGGTGAAATATAAAAATAGAAGGGGAATACCAGAAGTTCAATAGTTCTATTCTAAAAAATTTCAAATGCTAAGGATGAAGCAGGGTGAAGCCTAATAGAAGGCTACATGCCATGGTCCTTGGGACTAAAAATATTCCTTTCATACCTTTTGTCTAGAAAGGCAAGTTAAATCATGCTAGTGAGCAAAATCCAGTGGTTAGAGATAGGAAAAGCTAGATTTACCAAGGACAGCATGAAGACTGTCAGTACCTATCACTAAGAGGTCACTGATCATAGCTATCCCACAACTGTAACAAAATCCATGCTTAAAGCAGCATGGCAGGAATCAGAGACACCTGCCTTATCAAAATGTGACTGAACTTATTCCAACATTACTTCTCAAATACCTCCAACACAACAGGAGACAGATACCAGCATGGCTTTTTTGCAAGTAGTTAAGTGTAGTGGTTCAGCTCGTAAATAGTTGGACTTAATTCCCTTAGTATTTCTAAGACTTCATTAAGAAAAAGAATGAAACTCAATCAAGGAAGCAGCACAGTTCAAACCTGCCTTGACTATGTTCCACTTCATCAATGCAGATTGAAGCATTTAAAGAAAATCCCAGAAAACAGATGTGAAATGCCTTGCAGGAAGAAAGTCAGGAAAGTTACACTCACTGCAGCTTTCAGTTCTGAATGGTTCTGCTGGACAAGAAAATGCTATGGCTGTAGCAAAACATATTCTCCTCACTTTCACAGTTACTAGATAGAGGCAGCAATTTGAGGTTTTTTGACATCAAAAGGAGTTAGGAGTATGAAGTGCCTTTAAAATGGTACCCATAATAAGTGCTTAAGAAGGTTGTTGATGCTTTTCTTGCATTTTTTACAAACACATGCTTTATCATAAAGGCTAGCTTTAAGTTTTGCCATGAATATGCCATTTGTTACTTAGCAGATACAAATTAATTACCTTAATTGAAAATAATATTAAGAAAAATTAGCAATAAAAAGTGTAATTTTGTTATTTGGAAAAGAGGTATTAAAGGCAGAGGCCATGATCATGAGTTGAAATTGTTCAATAAGACCAATTATTATGTGAATTTTGCACTTCAGTAGGAGTGTTCTGATTTGGATGCAAAGAATAAGGCTAAATTTAGAGGGGATATAACTCAACATTTAACCAACAAAATGGAAGAAATATTGCCAGGCTTCAAAGCTGGACAACTGAAAGATTTAACAGTGTTTAAGAGGTGAAGATCTCTCATGATTCCAAAAGTGGCAGAGATCTTTCGCATATTTCAAGTAAAATGAAAGGAAAAAGTGTGAATCATCCAGAAACAAGGAACAAGAAATCAGAGCCCAGGCTCTAAATTTTGATTAAGCAACACCAGTCAAATGGATTCAAATTACAAATGGAGCCAAGTGGGAATCCTGTTATCTTTTTCAGTCTCCAATAGGAAAGTGGTGTTTGACTTGTGGTTTCTTTAGTATGACCACATCCCTCTCTTATTTAGCATGGTTTCCTTAAATTTTTGTAAAAATTATCTCAAATACATGCATTACTAATTTTGCTTCCTTTAGAAGGCCTTTCCATCTTGGGGAGACTAGAGGAATGATAATTTCCATAGTTAAAGGTAGAATTTGCACAGTGACATTTTCAGTTTTAGTCTACTCCAGGTCAGATTTCTGTTACTGAGAGAGAAAATCTCACACATGCCTGCGAAAAAATATTTAGAAATCCTATTTCTGTTTGACAGTGGGAAGTGCTTGAGAGTACATCACAAAGCAGCTGTAACAATAGACTCTACCTGCACCTGCCTTGGCTCTCAGATCTTGGCTCCTTCGAATGATCTAGCTGCCATCTTTCATGTGATTGCACTTAAATAATACAAGAATATTTTCAATTTTGATTTATTCAGAGAAGTATCAAAGCAAGCTGTAAAAATTGTGTCTGTATTCCGTACTGGAACATTTTCTGATATGTAAGACCAAAACCTAGAGCCAGTGAAGAAAACAAACAGGATACTAGAATACAGAATGAAAGTGTAGTTAATTTAAGGCTCTTTTCACAGTGACTTCCACAGACATGCCATGTTTTCTTTTCTATTATTACCTCAAATCTGCCTCTGATTTTGAAAATCTCATTAATATGAAGAAACTAGATTTTTACCATGTCATGTATGTCCGCTTGACCAGTGCTCTGCAGTTCAGCATGAAAGATAACAGACATCAGGAACCATCACTGTGTAGTATATTTAAACTGTAGACAGATCTGTGATGCGAAAGGAGCCTAGGATTTAGTCTCAGCAAACAGTTCCATTGAATAAAAAAAAGTGATGAAACAAAGCGATATTTATTCGAGTTGCAAAAAGAGGACTGCTTGTGCCAGAAAAAAAAAAAAAAAAAGGTACTAGAACAAGACATATTCAGACTCTAATGCATATGAATCGCTTTGTACACGTGGCTTGATAGCACACCCATACATGATGTTGTTAATGTCACTCTAGGCATGTTATGGATTTACTGTGTTACATACAATGCAATTATTGATTTACATAAGTATTGCTATTTTTCCCAAATGTAACAGATTTTAGCTTGAAAGGACTATAAACTGAGAGACTTGCTATAGTTTAAAATTGGCAGCTGGTCGGGAGATGAATGCCAGGCAAAGTGAGTGTACAGGAGGTTCCTGCTGTTTCCTCAGGGAAGCGTCCCTGGGTGAGACATCTGCTGTTCAAACTTCACCACACATTTTATCAGGTGACACTCTGTGGATACCTAATCCAAATTTCTTCTGTTGTAAAATGTTCTCATTAAATGAAAATATAATTTTCCATTTTCTATTAAAAATGTCAAACCCACTTTATTTCTCCCCCCAATGTTTTATTAATGAATGTATCTTTTTATCAGGATTTCAAGTCTTATAAACAGAAACTTTTCCATGCATATTCATAATTTTGTGGCATGAATCATAAAATTTAAACCCATACGTGTACATTCTGTACACGTGTACTTTTGCTGCATTCACTACATCAGTATCTGAACTCTCATTTTTCTGCATAATGGCTCTTTTAGGTAAAGTACAATTGAAGCAGCTTCAATATGGGACTTAGAAAGCTCAAATTGCTGGTGCCCTGTCTGCTTCATCTCCCCCCCTCCAGTGCCTAATGCTGAGAGATTTCCTTCCCACAGTATGCTCCAGAATTGTGAATGGGATTCCCTAAAGCATATGTGGGAGTTAGGCATCCTTCTTGTCTTCCACAGCAATGGCTCTGATTTTTTTTCTGTACTGCCGTACTTCTTCAGCAGAAGAGGTGAAGAATGTTCTTACCCAAAATAAGCTCTAGCCAGGAGATTAAATGACTCTTGAGAGGTGGGAAATGAGAGACTGAATTCCCTCAGGAAGAGAAAGAAACTAAATCTGTGTTTCACACGTCCTGACAACAGCCCTCACCCCTGGACTGTTGTATAAGGGGGGCATGGCCGCTCTCTGTACTTTAAAATAGCAGCTGCAGCTGCATTTGGTGAGGATCTGTCTTCTGTCTGTGAACCAGATGGAGCTTTCCAGTCATCTTTGGTAGATGACCTTCTAGTTTCTGTATTCCAGCCAGGCTTAAAAACAAGATTGGTGACAAGCTGCTCAGACCTATTAATTTGGAAACACCATAAAATCAGAAATGTAGGCACCCAAAGAACCTTTAAAGCTAGAGAGTAACGTACTCATGTGATGCAGGCACCTTAAGGGTTAAAGAAGTAGCTAAGCAGGAGTATTCAGCAACACTGTTTTTGAATTAGATGTCTCTGTTATCTCTGTGAGAACTGAGAAAGAAGGAAGCTAACTAAGGTCATGAAGGGAGTCTGTGGCAAGGCACAGTACTGGATCCAGAAGTCTTAGGTTTAGCTACTGGACTAATTCTTTATTTCAATTGCTTAACTATTAAAAATGTTTCTGTGGGAGAAGTATAGTTTCAAGAAGCAGTTGGTGATACATTCTACTCATTTTGGTGTGTTTTAGAAACACCGTTAGCATAAATCTTCTAGTGTGATTTGCACTTCACTTAATTTTATAAATATATAGACAAGCCTCAGTCTGCACATCAGAACCAGGAATGTTTTTGTATCAAGAACCTCAAATGAGAAAATCTGTAAATGAGTTGGCTGTTTTCTCATCTGTTCTGTGCCCCTCTTGCTGCCCCTTCTGCTGTCTAAGAGGAAACGCTTTTTTTCTTCCCTCTCCCAGGTTCTGTCTCACAACTGCTACTGCTTGACTGATGGGTGGAGGGATACAGTAGAAAGAAACACAGCCTTAAATCTGTAACAGTCAGCAAATAAGCATACCGTAGCAAAACACTTGAAGAAAAAAAACCCCAGCAGCTGAAATCGGAAAGTGATTTTACTCTATAAAAATATTCCATCACTCTGATCACGTCAGTTCCTTTTACAAAGCCTTCGCTCGCTTTAGCTTATATTTTGAGCATACCTCACAGCTCATCATCCTAAAGTCTTTCCTTGGCTCCAGCCAAGGTCCGCTCCTCAGTCTTTTATCATTTGCCCAGTTTGTTCAATGTAGACCCTTCTCAGTGTGCTTGTTATTCTTATTTTTGATTTTTTCTCCCTGTGTCTCTTTCCAATTTGTTGAGTATATTCTTAGTCCATATCTTACTAGAGAATAGAAAGATACATCACAGAGGCAAAAGCCAACATTTTCAGCTGTTGTTTATGAGCATAGCTTTATTGACTTAATGGGCTAGCTGAGGATCTGATCCCTTCAATTAAAGCAAAAAAAGAAAAAAAGCCTCTCTCCCTCTGTCCTCCCACAGTGTTCTCTGGTTTTTTCTCTTGGGAATTCACTAAGGATAGTACTTGTGTCACTTCACTTGTCACACACAGAGCTCAAAACAATAAGCCACCAGCAAGTGATAGATAAATATCACTTAGGGCTTGCTCCCTTGACATTCTTTTCTGAATGGTTTATAAAGTATATGAAATGCCTGTTGATGGAAACCTTCTGTGAATCCTAACTGAATATTTTATGAGTTTGATAGAACTAGAATGAGAAAATATTAGATAACAAAACATCCTTTTTTCTGCTGGGCACTACAAAATATAATGTAAATTGCTTCACAGATTCCACTTGCTACCTCTTGTACTGGATGTACTTAACTTACCTTTCCAGCACTTCTTTTCTACCCACTTCCATATGACCTGATTGCTGACACAGGTGTGCAAAGAAATTAATGACAATACAGGACTCTCATTACTTTTGCAACTCAATATCTTGGAAAAACTGACAGTGTATAAGACTTGTGGACTCCTTGAATAATCTATTCAATGGGCTCATGGTGGGAGGCAAACCTTAGCTCAGACAGCGAGATGACAGG
Source organism: Psilopsiagon aymara (assembly GCA_024733675.1). NCBI lineage: Eukaryota > Metazoa > Chordata > Aves > Psittaciformes > Psittacidae > Psilopsiagon > Psilopsiagon aymara. The sequence continues at coordinate 11,185 of JANRGW010027359.1, read as the reverse complement.
GAACACTTTTATGGGCCACATGACATGCAGCACACAGCTAACTTGTGTTACCTCTAAGCTCCTAAATTTCTGAACTCTTATGTCTTGGGAAGTCACTTCAAATATACATTTCCAATTCTATTTTGCTTGATGGACTAAAGTAAATAAGGAAAGATCTTCATGTTTACAAAACTCAAAGTGAAATTGAAATAAAGTTAATTACCAACCTGATAATTAAGGCAACTTCAGGAAGAAAAGCATGTTTTCCAGCCCTTGTGCAAATAGATATTTTTCTTTTTTCAGCTGGATAACTCATACAGAAAGAGTCAGTACACTTCCAGCGTTAGGATAATATTACAGCTACATCTTTAATGCTGATCAGACAGTTTGCCCAAATTATTGGTAATGAGATAATGGATAATCTGCTCTTCCTCAAATTATTAAAGTTTAGATGCTAGCAAGATTATCCCCCTCAATAACATAGGGCTTCATTAAATATTCAAATCCTATTCAAAATGGTACTGCTTGCTACATTAAAATAAAATAGTTTTAACGATGATAATGTCACTTTCCTAGCTCAAACATTCAACTTCTCAACCACTAAAATACCCGTATCATCATTTTAAGAGTAAGATTACTTAACCTAAGGCTTTCTAGGTGTTTGCAACACTTCTTTTAGCGCTGCTCTCAAATAGATTATGTGGTTTTTATCAAACACACACCCACTCTCACCATCTGCTGGAAATTTATAAAAAGTATAAGGATGTTAAGGTAGATTTCCTCCATTTATAAAAGCTGGAAGAATTTAAATCAAGAAAAAAGATAGCTCAAGAGAGCTGTTCAGTTCTGAGGGTTTCTTTCATTTAGTAAAGTGCTGATAACCATCTGAAGCTACAACAGCATGCAATACTGACTCTAACCAAAAACAAGTTAGAAAGGGTTAGTGAAAGACATGATGGCCTTCCCAGATGTGACTCCACTGCAGAGCAAAGACTGCCATTGTAAAAGACATCAGCTCATTTTAAAGGAAGTGGTAGGTGCTTCATAGCAGCATGGCCTGTCCTTCAGAGAGAATGGCTAAGGTTTGGAAATCATCTAGTCCAACCCAGCTGCTGAAAGCTGGGTTAACTACAGCAGGTTTCTCAGGGCATTGTCAAATTGAGCTTTGAATGGAGACTACACGACAATCTGTTTGACCATCCTCACAGTAATAAGATATCCTATATTTCAGTTTGTGCCCATTGAGTCTTGCTTTCCACTACCTATCACTGAGAAGAGTATGGCTCCATCTTTTTTATTTCCTCTCATGAAGCATTTCTATGTATTGATAAGATCTGCCTGCTCCCTTAAGTCCTGACTTTCTCTTCTCCAGGTTAAACAGTTCCAGCTTTCTTGACATCTATCAGATGCACCTACTCCTTAATATCTTTGTGACCCTTCACTGGACTTGCATCAGTGTGTCCATGTCTCATTTATACTGGGGAACCCGGAACTGGACATAGCACTTCAGATTTCTCACCAATGCCAAGGAAAGGGAAGAACCATCTCCATCACCTCACTGAAAAAGCTTGTCCTAATGCAGGCCAGCATGCTGTTGGCCTTTCTTATCAAGAATATATTGCTGGCTCATGGCCAGCTTCTCTGCCAGGGCCCCTTGGACTTTTTCTGGAAAGCTGCTTTCTAGCCAGTTGTCCCCATGCTTGCAGTGTGTGGAGCTGCTGTTGCTCAGGAGCAGAACTTTGAACTTCCCATAGTTCAACTTCACAAGGTTCTTTTCAGCACATATCTCTAGTCTCTCAGGGTTCCCCTGAAGAGCAGCACACCACTCTGACATATCAACCATTCCTCATCTACAAACTTGTTTAAGGTTTGAGAACCTCTGCCTTATCATTCAGGTCATTAATGAAGATTTTGAGCAGTACTGGTCCCAGTACTGACTCCTGGGGTATGCCACTAGTGGCTGTCCTCCAGCTGACCTTTGTAATGCTGATCATGTCCCTTCAAGCCAGGCAATAAAGCCAAGTTTTAATCCACCTCACTGACCACTTCAGCCCACCAATGAGGGAAACAGTGTCAAAGCTGCTCTAGAGCTGAGATAAACAACATCCACCACCCTGCTCATTCATTGAGCAAGTCATCTTATTGAATAAGGTTATTAGGTTGGTCAAGCAGCAGTTCCCCTTCATAAATCCATGCTGATTACTCCCAGTCATCTTCTTGTCCTTAATATGCTTAAGAACAGCTTTCATACGATTTGCTCTATGACCTTCCCATGGACTGAGGTGAGGCTTATCAGCCTGTAGTTCCCCAGATCCTCCTTCTTACTTGTTTTGAAGATAGGAGTGACATTTTTTCCCTTCTAGTCATAGAATCATAGAATAGTTAGGGTTGGAAAGGACTTCAAGATCAAGTTCAAACCCCCCTGCCATGGGGAGGGACACCTCACACTAAACCATGTCACTCAGGAACTTCTGCCAATTGCCATGATGTTTCAAAGATAATCAAGAGTGGCCTTGCAGTTGCACTAGTCAGATACATTGGGACTCTTCGGTGTATCCCATGAGGATTCATAGACTTGCATGCATCCAGCTTGTCAAAGCGTTCCCTAATCCCTTCTAACAAGAAGGCCTCATTTAGCCAAAATTCCATTACTTGGAGTTCCTCGTAAAGGGAAAAGCAGAGAAAACACTGAATATCTTTGCCTTTCCATGTGCTTTGTTGTCTAGTCCTCTATCCTATTCAGCAGCATGCCCATTTTTAAACCTAGTCTTCCTTTTGCCGTTGTTGAACCTGAAGAAGCCTTGCTGACCTTCACATCCCTTACTAGATCAAACTCCAACTGGGGTTTCACTTTCCAAACACTATCCCTGAGTACTCAGGGTTATTTGTGCAGGCCTCCTATACCAGATCGGGGATCAGCCAGTGTTTTGCAAAGATGCTTTTGCCTCACTTGGATCACCAGTCCCATCTCTTCTTAGCAGTTCTTAATCCTCAAAAGAGGTCCTGATAAAAGCCAAATCCCTGCTGTCAACAACAGCTGAACAACCTGCTGTTGGTTTCACGCAGTGTGGTTGCTTCTTCTGAAGCTGGTTACACCTTCCAGCAGCACTGAGTACAAACTACCTGGGCCCCAATGGTTTTGACATGCGGTCATAGAACCATGTAGTCACACTTTACATGGTCAAGGTCACCCTGAAGTACCACTGGTGCCCATGAAGAAGAGCTGCAGGGGTAACAGCAGTTTTTATAGCATTCTAGATCTGAGCCCTGGTCAAGCAGCAAGCCTCCCTAGACAGCAGGTCAGGTAGTTGGACTGGGCCTTCATGCCCTGCAGCAGGGACTCTTCCATCGCTCAGTGGCTTTCTCCCTGTGTGGCTAGGTCTCTGAAAGCTCAGATGCTTTGTTGGACATTGCTCCCAGCCTGCTACCTGGGCATGAAACTTACTCTGCAGCTACAAATGGAGTGGGAGATTTGGTCCTGGTGCCAGAAATCACAGACTTCCAGGATTTGCATCACAGGACTCTCTGTTTCCCAAGCTAGTAAGGACAGACTTTGCCTGTCCTTCCACCAGTACAGGCTGGGAGTTGATGATCTTGTACCTGCAGGGTCTCAGAATATATCTGACCAATTTCTTTCCTCATCTCAGACACTGTACATATAGACTGCTGTCCTCCTCTCACATCTCCTTTACTTGACAATAAACCCACCACCAATGTACACCTCCTGCAGGCAAGAACACTGTTTCACCCTTCCACCCCAAGCATACTCAGGGTTGGAGATATGCATCCTCTTAAAGCTCTGAATTGAGGTCTTTCATGTGTCACCACCCAGCAGGTGCTGGTGATCATGTCTTATCATGAATAGAAGCTCAAATATCCTTTCATCAAGAACAGCTGACAATTAGAAGTTGCTAGAGCTTCCTTAAGGTGGCAGCCCCCAAGGAGTTACCTATTTCTGGCAGCAGGAGGCAACTGTAGTTTCTCCAGAGAATTTGCAGGAGTCACTTATTGATCCTTAAAGATGTTTCCAGAAGATCTACAAGAGCTAGAGGCACAGCCTGGAAATTGCTGCACAATCTGCTGTGCTTGGCCACCTCTCTTAGGTGCACCCACCATTATGGGATGTGCTTCTGGGATGCTGGGGCAAGAATGGTGTGGAAAAACACACTGACAAGGGGAAAATAAGAGGGGTGAAGTGTCTGGGTTGGTCCCTAAAGAGAAAACTGAGTCATGCTTCCTGCCTGCTCTGAATGTGTAAAAAAGTAAGCAGTAACTCAGGAGATCAAAGACTTTGAGCTAGCAAGCAGCCTCTATAGCATAAATCTTTGATCAGGACAAGAGTTTCTCTGGGTTTCAGAATGTGAGTTTTGGTAGAGTAAAAAGTAGGAGGCCTCAAGCAACAGATAGTGGTTCTGAGTTTTTCATAAAGGAAAGTGATCTGGTCAGTAAGTGAGGCCACTGAGAGCTAAACCTTAGTTGTGCTTGCATGCCTAAGCCAAAGAACAATCCCTCCGTATTTCTGTGCTGAAAAGTGCACTCACAATATGGCCTGAGCAGCTTAATGCCTACATTTTACATAGGTTAGTTTATATTGATGAAGTAAGTGAGCCTTCACATTGATCTACTAAGAATTGATCTCATTTGTGCTTTCAAAATACCCAGTGAACCAGTCTCTAGATGCTGCAATGTTTAATTTCTCAGTACCTTTATCCCTTTAGGGCTCCTTTTCAGAGATACAGCTATTATGAAACATCCAGCTGAATATATATTATTTTTTTAAAAAAAGAACACCTTGGCTTCCTTGACATTTCCAGACTATCAGTTCTCACTTTTTTCCAATCTCCTCTCTCAGCCTTTCATATATAAACACATACACTTTACACACTTGTAAGTGTCGTGGTTTAGGCCATAAATCAGCCACACAGTTTGCTACATGGAGAATCGAAAGAATGCAACTCCCACAGGTTGAGATAAGAACAGTTTAGTAACTAAGGTATAACACAAACCACTACTGCTACAGCTAGTAATAATAATGACAAGAGAAATACAAAGGTAGAGAATACAACAGCTCACCATGTATACCCAGCCCGACCAAGCATAGCACCCCCCCATACCCTTCCTGGTCTCTGCTCTCCGTTTCTGCATCCTGGGCATGGCATGCTGTGGTATGGAATATCTCTTTGGTCAATTTGGGTCAGGTGTCCTGTCTCTGCTTCCTCCCGGCGGCTTCCCCTCCTCCCAAAGGAGGCTCCCAAAGTCCTTGGCCAGACCAAACATCACTAAGCCATAACTAAAAAACACTGGTGTTATCAGTGCTGTTCCCAGCCTGAAAGTCAAAACCACAGCGCTGCACCAGCTACCAAGAAGGAGAAAAATCACAGCTACTGCTGAACCCATGACGGCAAGATTCTGCTCTTCTTCTTGTGCAGCATGAATAGAACCTTAATTATCATATTAATACTTCAGTTTATGAATAACATACATTATTTAACACCAAAATCATACCCCACAGTTGTTCTGCCTGTGCAACAAAAAAGATATTGACTTTGAAGGTCTCAGTAAAATCATAATGTAGATACCATTCATTTATTTAAAAATATCTTTACAGTATGGACTAAGCAGTTTCAAACATTAATAATGAATATTTACCTAGAAAAAATTACAATGTAGGAACTCTATTGCCTGAAGGACAATATTAATTAGTAATAGTAGTCCATAACTTAGTTTCAGAAAATGCCTGCTGTCTTCTCAATGTATGAAGCATAACTACACGACTGTTGGTCAAATTAGGTGACTTACTTTGAGGCTTTGTAAATATCCAGTTGTTATTTTTTTTACCTATGCAGCTAAGACTGATTTTAGGTATTTTGTGCCTTATTGCCAGTCTCTGAAAAGAGGGAGAATGATCCTTGTGATCCTTTAGGGCATTCTGCCCTCTCTATGTCACTCTGCTGTAGAGGATGGGAGCTTTGTGTTTGTATCTTGGAAGAGAACAGAATCCCTAGGCATTGTGTTTTAAAATCAAGAAGTAAATATTCATCCCAGTTGGAAGCAAAACACATTTAAAATTGTTAAAAAGATTGCTTAGAGAAGCTGGTGGAAAGAGTAGGTTGTATTTATTTTAGTTAGTTATTCTTTCATTCATTATCAAAGTATCAAGGAATCCTTCCGTTTCTTCCTCTCCCACTCCCCGCCCCCCAAAAAAAACAAAACAAACAAAAAAAAAAAAGACAAAAGAAAGGCATGTGTAAAAGCACCAGTTTTCTAGGACAAAAGGTAGGACAAAGTAATATTAGCAAAATTGGATCAATACTTTTTCTGCTGTTGAGATCCTGTGAAGATAATTCTTTAGTACCATACACAGTGCTGTGGCTGCTGCCAGCATTTAAAACTCCCCTAGGTAAACCCCCATCTTCCTGATTTCACAATGATGCTTGCAGAGGTTCCTTTTTCGTGTGAGAACACCTGGCCAAATGAGGTCTGCAAATGCAAATTCTATCAACTACATAGGCAGGTGATAGCATTCAAAACATGTGTGTAGCTGCTTTTGAGTATGCACAACAAAGGCTTCCCCCTCTCAGACCTGCAGCACTTCATGCATTTCAGAAGACGTAAATCCTGAGAAATTAAAGGCTAAAAAAGTCAGTCAGAAGAGAATGCTTAATTTCTCAGCAACTTATGTCAGCAGGGGGCATTTTAAAAGCAACAGTGTTCTACAGAGACAAGAGTTACTTGCTCCTTGTTTTGAAAAAGAATTTTTTTGGAATTTTTGCTTCTTCCCAGTGTGGGACTCTGCTAACAGCAAGTGATTGAGAAAATGTATTTTTTCTAGTCATGCTGAATTTTTTACTTTATTTGACAGTAACTTTTATTTCCACTCAAATATCCAGATACAATATATAGTACCTCAGAATTGGGAAACTGATTTAGGGATAGAATTCTAAATATTTTCTTAATTTACATCAGCTTTTTAGAATATATTCCTGTAGTTTAATCTCATTACAGTTACCTTTCTCAGTATTCACAACCCTGTTCGTGTTTTATACAATGTCAGATAGCAAGTGTCAAGAGAAATTTAAAATTATAGTTCATTTACTCTAGTTAAACATGAGGAAGCAAAAGCAATTACCAGAGCAAAATGATGGAATTAAAGATTCTTCTTGCAACCTAGTTAGGTATTTAGTGTTTGATGAGTGTTGCAAAAGATAAATATATTTTTCAGAGAGGACTGTATCAATCTGCAATCATGAATGAAAGCCACTGAACACGATTTAGATATCAAATATATGGTTTTAAAACAATTATCAATCTTGGACCAGGAGGCTGGAGTCAGCTGAGAGTATAATTTTTCTTTGTTTCTCGAAAGCCTTCTTTTTTTTTTTAATGATAAATAATGTCTGATTAAACAACTTGATATTTATTACAGAAAATATTCTTAAAGAAAAAATTGAATTTTAGGGGATCTTGCAAATGTTTTACAGGAGATGTATAAATAATCCCATATAAACAGACTAAATGCATTTTTTCTGTGAGGATAAAATGTTAATTAGTTTAGTTTAATTACAATCTTACTACATGCTAGAAGTTGAAATAGTGGATTGGTGACTCATTTTGATTGATCATAAAAAGTGAGCATACACTTATTGTTGTGGTGACTAGTCTAAACTGTATGCCATGTGCATCTGTAATTTAATCTGTGATTCATACTATATGGCATATTACACATAACAAAAATCTTCTGATTGTTAAATATAGAAAACGAATTCATCTAAGCCTTACTTATAAATATCAGAAGCTCTATAAGAATGAGTTATAAATTCAATGCTGTTGTTATTTTGACATGGCTTACTGTAGTAACAGCTCAGTTTGTTTACAACGAGGTCATAGAAAGGCAAACAGTGGTGCTGCCATGATAAAAAGACATTTCAGAAGAACACAGCCTCATCATTAAAATTCAGGAAGACTGGGATAGTAGGGGAGGAGAATGATTTCCTGAAGATTTCTTTTTTTGCTTCTTAGTATAGCATAATTATTTTTACCAGTTTCCTTTAGGCTTGCATTTTGTTTGCCAATGATATCTCCAGACAGAAGGAAGAAATGGGCTTAACCCCTGCTCCCTGCTTGGCCAGCTGCAACACAAGAAAGATCTACATTACTGGGAAGAAATTCAAGAGACCTTGTCCTTATTACTGCTCTTTGTGTTACATGCTCTGCTTAGTCCCTGCTGTCCTACCATGGCACGGGCAAGCAACCAGAGATGGGTTTCAACATTCTACCCTTGGTGCTTGCCATCAGTGGAATGTTTCATATTCAGCCTCCACATTTTGTGTCTTATGGTGTTCTTCTGAAGCAGAAGACTTCTGAAGAGTTGAGAATATTTATAAATATAAATTTTAATGTTAGGACTGTTTTATGAAGATTAGAATAAGCTCATTATAGATGCATCAAGGAATTAAGAGCAAATAATGCACTGGTTAGAGTGTGTTGGGTATTTATGAGAAGTTTATAATGCATTTGAGCAAAATAGTACATGTATGTTGGTCAATGAAAAAATGAACATGAGCTGGCAGTGTGTGCTTGCAGCCCAGAAAGCCAACTCTATCCTGGGCTGCATCAAAAGGAGCGAGACCAGCAGGTCGAAGGAGGTGATCCTGCTCCTCTACTCTGCTCTCGTAAGACCTCACTTGGAGTATTGTGTGCAGTTTGGTGTCCTTAACATAAAAAGGACATGGAACTGTTGGAACAATTCCAGAGGAGGGCCACGAGGATGATCAGGGGACTGGAGTACCTCCTATATGAAGATAGGATGAGAAAGTTGGGTCTGTTCAGCCTGGAGAAGAGAAGGCTGCATGGGGACCTCACAGCAGCCTTCCAATATTTGAAAGGGGGACTATAGGGATTCTGGGGATGGTCTCTTCATTAGGGACTGCAGTGATAGGACCAGGGGTAACGTGTTCAAACTTAAACAGGGGGAGTTTAGATTGGATATGAGGAAGAAATTCTTTAGTGTAAGGGTGGTGAGGTACTGGAATGGGTTGCTGAGGGAAGTTGTGAATGCTCCATCCCTGGCAGTGTTCAAGGCCAGGTTGGATAGAGCCTTGGGTGACGTGGTTTAGTGTGAGGTGTCTCTGCCCATGGCAGGGGGTGTGGAACTAGATGATCTTAAGGTCCTTTGCAACCCTAACTATTCTATGATTCTACGATTACTTTTTTTTTCCTAAGTATGGAACTGACATGCACATGGTTTTAATTTTCCACCTTTTTTGTTGCATCTACGTTAATTTTATTTAAATAGCAGCAGAAGCAAACATTTTTTTACTTCTTTCATTTGCCCATATAGGGATGCAGTTCTTTTTGCAGGGAGTTCTTACAACTCCTCATGCCATTAATGTTTATTCAAGTGTGCATAAGGGTACGTCTGTTCCACCTCCATCTCTGAATGTCTTCCTATTTTTGATGTAACAAAAATGTACAGAGTTTCTCAATAGTTTGAAAGATCTATCTACAGAGGAATGAAAGATCATTTTGAAGTAATGTGATAGTCATATTCTTACCCACGTAACCAATTTATGTTCTCTCTAGATTTGAGGTATAATTCACTTTCTAATGTAACTCGCAGTATTGCTTTAAATCTAATGTTTGTTTTTTTATTAAAGACAGAAAAAATTATGTCTAGCTACTTATACATGTAGAATAGTAAAAGAATGGGAGCCAAATGATAAAGACAGGGAAACATGGCAGAGCCAAAGCATTTTAAGTTCTGAGTTGCGTTAAATATACATAGTAGTGTTACAGAAGTTGTACCACCAGTTAAAAAGTGCTTTGCAGCCTCTGCCATCTGCCTGTATTGTCGTTGCTCATAAGGTTTAGTATTTTTTTCTGGGGTCTAGCCAGCTTGCTCGTGTTTAATAATCTGCTGTCCTTTTATACTTTACTCAGCAATCATTCACATTCTGTTGCAATACCAGCAAAACTTTAAACAACTACTACTCATGTTTAATTCATGTTGGGGTTATTCTCAGATGGTCTTAGAATGTACCCATTCACTGCAACCTTCTTAAAATAGCCTTTGGATATACAAACTTACAGACTCTTTGCTCATTTTCCCAGAAGGAAGCCTTCCACTCTACTGTATTTCCATGGCACATAATGCAAATTAGGAAAAAAGGGGAAGGGGGAAGGGGAAAAATAGTGACCAGGTTCCCATGAAGATGTTCTGCACCTCTTTTCTACAGCCTTCAAAATTAGTCCTCTAGTAAGCGTGCAGGGAAATGTATAACTAAGGGAAACAGAGCTGTTATTTTTCTAAAAAAAAAAAAACCAAGTATTTTCTCCCATCTCCTGTTATGCTGACATAAATCCACTGCTGTAGATTAGGCTTTGCTGGGGCTAGTAGGGACAAGTCAAAACTACAGACTATTTTATCTTCAACAGCATTTTTCAATGTTTGTTAGGATTAGGTAAAGCCCACCTTTCTTTTCCTCCATTTCCTACTACTGAATTCAATCATGAACAACAGGTTATCAGATTGGGGCTGGAAGAAGTTTTAAGATTCATCCATTTTTTTTTTTCTGTAAGCCTGATCAATAAAATACAGAGGAATTTGCTACATAATTTTTATCTGTGAAATAAGCAATTCCCATGGGGTGTTTGCGTAGGACAATATTTCTTCATATGGAAAACTATTTCCAATGAAGCACATTGTCAGGCATCAAGAACCTCTGATAGAAAACAGTAACAAAAGCTCAGATCCCTTTTAAACTTTCAGCTTTGTGACTGTATGATAGTATTTAATAAAAGTTGGAAAGATCACTCTCCGTGCAAACACTTTGAATGTTTAGAATACAGTGTGGAGGTGCTCTGTGTCTTTGATATAAACCATATATAGATACATGAAAGACAAGTTCAACAGTCCATGAAATGATGCACTAATCTCAAAAATTCACACGTGATTTAGGCCATATTTTCATCTTCAGGCATCTGCAGTTACAAAACCAGTTTCACCCTGAAAGTAAACCTAAAAAATATATACATTTCAGTTACAGCCAGAAAAGTCTCACAGAAAATATTTGTGTGGGGGTTTTTTTTGTGTGTTTGTTTTGTTTTGTTTCATTTGGTTGGTTTTGTTTTTTGTTTTTTTTTTTGTTTTTTTTTTTTTTTTTTTTTTTTTTTTTTTTTTTTTTTTTTTTTTTTTTTTTTTTTTTTT
>JANRGW010027357.1:0-59511 GCA_024733675.1 Psilopsiagon aymara | reverse complement strand
GAAGAAGTTCTTTACTGTAAGGGTGGTGAGGCACTGGAATGGGTTGCCCAGGGAAGTTGTGAATGCTCCAACCCTGGCGGTGTTCAGCTCCAGGCTGGACAGATTCTTGGGTGATATGGTTTAGTGGGAGGTGTCCCTGCTCATGGCATAGGGGTTGGAACTGGATGATCTTAATGTCCTTTCCAACCCTGACTATTCTATGATTGTATGACAGGCATTCTTCCTTTACCCTTTTCCAAGGCACAGCTGAATTAGGTATGGCAAATGTACTCCCCAGCCTGCTGAGAGCTGGAAATGGATCTCGTGCAGAATTCGAATATTCTGGCTCACACCTAGCCCAGTGCAAAAAAACTTTATACTTAACACAGACTACAGGTGAACAGTAATCTCTCTCCACAGTGCAGGCCACCTCCAACCCTGGTGGATAATTTCCTAACTACTGTTAGGAGTTCCTGAAAGAGCTCAGCACATAAATCACATATAGCCAATGAAGTAATTTTCTTACCAGGTGTTTATTTTTGTCATTGACAGAAATATCAACAGAAAGTCTTATATCACCAGGTGAGTCACCAGCAGGGAGGTGTGTCATCATAGTAACTGTAGGGTATCTCCTTTTTGGCCTCATTACCTAGTCATTTTTGCTAAAAGGAATTGAAAACCAAACAAATCTTCTGAGAGGGCAGGAAAATCCCATAACATCCTAGGATGATGAAGAAAGGAAAATACATCTTGTGTCACTGAAGCAAGGCAGCCACCAAAGTGCATACTGTGAAATGACACAGAGGGGTTTCTCCGTCAGAAAACACATGCTGCAGGCTACTTGCAGTGATTAACTCTGTCTCACAGACAGGAAGCAAGGATCACACATTCCCCCTTTAAACCATCTTGGTTATTTTAAGTTTATCAGATCTTCTTCCTGTTTACCTCCGTGATAGAAACAGCAGTCACATAAGACAGATACAACCCTTACTACGCTGGATTTTTCCCTTCCTCCAAGTAGTAAGAAACTTCCCAGAATTGACTAAAAGCTTTGTGTCAGTGTTGTGAATGGCAGCTCTCGGCTGATAAAAAAGGAAGTATTTCTCTGCTTATTTTACCATATTTGGACACTCCCTGAAATGTGTGGGTTTTAACTTCAGTTGTGAAATTGCAAAGGCCTTTGCTCGGGAAGGTTCATACGCCTGCCCTGGCTCCACTGAAGTCAGCATGGTTTATCTGAGCAGACCTCATTTCAGGAAAGGCATAATTCAAGACCTGTGGTCCAATTTTCATTTGGCACTGGCTAAATGAGACGCCAAGACAAGTCTATTGTTTCAGATCTTATTTTCCTTGTTCCCCTAAACTCACTCAAATTGTCTTTATAGTTTGCATAACAACAGATTTCATTTTAGAAATAATTCAGAAGGGAGGAGAAGAGAGAAAGTACAATCCAAAGTCAAAGCTGAAGTTAGACAAATTTAGACTAGAAATATATGCAGTCATTTAAACAAGAAAGGCTCTTCACCACTGAGGCAACTGATCCTCCACTGTTTTCTGTCTTAGAAAATAGCCCAGATAGCTAAGAGGTTTGCAGTCATGCCTGAGCTTCCAGACTATGATACCGATCACACCAGTGTGCAAGCCAACCCAAAGGAAGGTGCTGCTGTTGCTGAATGATAGTACTCAGTAGTGCCATTAGGTATGTGACACGGTTAAAAACAAGTGCACAGACACAAATACAAACACACAGAGGAAAATTTAGTCTGCCTTTCCTCGGGGTGGAAGGGCCAAGATGATCCAAGCAGCTCAAAAAGATTGACCACGTACAGAATCTAGGATGTAAGCTCTAAAACATCTTGAGCAAGCCTATCAGCAAGATACTCAGTAAGTCTTACTCAGTACCGAGTCAGAAGTAACTCCCATGGAGATGGATGTTTAATTTGCTCAATAAGAAATGATTAAGACAGAGAATAAACTTCCAGGTCTCCCTCCAGCTCTCACCACCATTAATAAGAAATGAACTACATACCACAGAGTTAGAATTTCTCTTGCTTTTATGATGAGTGACTCTCTGGAGTGGAGGCGGGGACTTTATGCCCCCACTGCACTCTGGCAATGAGGTGTCAGAAATCTATTCATCGAATTGAACTTGATTCTGACCTTCAAAAGGCAAGGGGAATGAGATTTTGCCACCAATCCTACTCTCCCCAATTACCACCAATTTTAGCCTAATTTTTCTATTTCTGACTTTTTCCTTGACCAAAAGCCATAATGGCAAAAGCTTAAACATTTCATAAATCATTCTAATTAAAAAAATATCTGAACATGAAGCAAGATCAGGATTTCAGAGTCAGGCCAAAACCTTTGTTCTGGCTGCCATGACCTTGGTACCATCAGGATCAAAAGCTACTGAACTGCTCTCTCTCAAAATATTCTAAAAGTAGATGGAAGCTCCATTTTTCAAAAGGAAACAAGCCCTCAGAATGGAGCTCCTTTAAAAAAATACAAATAATCAGTTTCTTTTTGCTGGCTTTTTATATATTTAGTACAAATATTAACTTAAGGTTACAAAAGTGTTCAAAGAGTGTTCAAGGAAGTCTTCCACACAGGCATTTGACAACATGTCATTCAGTTTCCCCAGAAACCAAGAACCCAAAGATAAGCCAAAGTCACCTCTTCTCTGTTTAGGTGCATATATCTATCTGCTGGATTCTAAATGTGGCAACTAGCACATTTTTCACATAACCATATGTATAAATATATTTTAACACATTTATTTCCCATCATCTCTCATATCCTTAATTAAAGAATAAATAAATAAAATTTCCTCATAGTTTCCCAAAACAAAAAGGAAATGAAACTCTGCCCTGGAATGAAGCTGAAGAATATTTTGAGCCAAACAATATTCTTGTTCTGTTCAAAGTTGAACACCTAAGATACAGTGTTATAAAGGAGATCACTTTGCTTTATTAACAATAATACTACCATTTTTCCTTCAAAATACTATACTGCTGAAGTAATATTGTAGTCTTCTCTCTTACAGGATGTACTCACTGAATTTCTCCTTTTTCCACCAAAATGCAGTATGTCTTTATTTCTTTGACTGTCACATACAAAGTGCTGTACTACTGATCACAGAAGGAAGAAACATTCAGAAACACTGAACAGGAAGGGGTAAATACTGCAACACTGTTTTTTTCTTTCTTTCATAGTTCTGCTGCTGAAGCAAGACTACTGCATACACACACTTTGTCTATGAAATAGACCTCAGCTCCTCTCAATATTAGAAATCCTTTCCAAAAACCTCTGGACTAGGCTCCAAAAAAATCCAAATACTTCCCACTCAGTAAGTACCCCCCACACCTCCCAGATATCAATATGAGCTGAATGTACAAATGATCCTTGCTAAGCAAGCACCTCTGTCTAACACAGGAGAAGAGCTAATGCTCCTACTGGGGAATTTTACTTTACGAATTGCTTGAAAAGAGAATGCTGCCCTTACAAAAGAGTGCAGTTGTACCAGGGGATCAGGACGCCCTGGGAGCCACGTGCAGGTGACAGCACACGGTCACTGCGGGAAGTCACGGCGGCACGAGAAAGATCCATCCCGGAGGAGGGCTTGGAGGGTATGCAGAGGCTTCAGCCCTGGTCTTTTGTCAAAAGAAACACTCTCACACGTGTTTGAATACTGCATCGTTTCAGCAGAGAGGGAAAGGCTTCCAAGCTGGACAATTATGCTATTGTAATCACACAGCGCAGGCCAAATTAGACAGAGTAGCTCTGTTTTCCCGAATCCGGTTTTATAAGCTACATTCTAGCGGCGCTCCATTACGCTGCTATGCAGAAGTGTCTGGCATTGTTTCCATCACAAACAAATCTTTATGTCCTAAATTCATGTTGGACGGAAACTTGGCTTCCAAGGCCCAAACCTAAGAATTACATTTGTTTGTTTAAACAAATTTGAGGGAAAACATACTTGGCCATCTTTGAGTTATATGATGACAAGATGATTTAGATTTCCCATAAAAGATATAATTCTTTTTGCCTCCTCTCTCCAAACAATGATGCTTTCTTATAGCTGGACAGTTGCTGGCTAGAAGAACAAGCCTATCGAGAGAAGCCAACTCTCAGCTATATTGATTAGGGCAGCAGATGCTGAGCACCTCACAGGATGTGCTTCTTGCTTTGCAAAAGCGAAGACAAAGGTTTATCTCCTACGTTTATAACACCGCACTTTCATTTCTCTGATGCTGCTCTGTGTAAAGCTAAATTGGGATGATGCGGTTTGACTATACTATTGAAATAATTTTATCTTCCCTAAAAAGCATGTATTGACAAATTGCTACTGTAATAAGGCATCTTTCAAAGGAAACATCTCAAGAAAGACAGAATTGAAATATGTAACAAACGCAAAAAAAACCTATATTTTCCACTTCTTCACAAAAAAATATCCCTTATGCTTACCTGAAATACTACCAAAAGAAAACAATGGCGACATTCTGCATTCAACACCAAAACAATTTGATCTTTGTGTCCTTGAACGGGTAAGTACTTTTTTTTATTATTATTATATCTTTGTAGAATAAGTGCTTTAAAAATGCTTTATACGTCACTTACACAAATTATCCCTCAGAGGAAATATTATAGTCTAAATGTATTCAACACTTTCTCTGTATATTCCAGAAGTTGTGTCATTTTGGGTAATCTACGTGATTTCATATATTTATCCAATCCCACTAATAACTGACACTGAACAACACAGAGGAATAAAGAATTTTGGGAGAATTAGAAATCATTAGTAAAGCCTTTTCTGAAACAAGAGACAAAAGCAACCTTTGAAAATGCTTCATTACCAATCCAACTTTATCACCTACCTATATTATCTTCTATCACATTTCATTCAGTTGTGATCTAGACTCTACAAGGCTGTATCACAGAGAATAAAAAGGTACTCCGTAGAAAACACAAATACATCTCAGAAAAAACACTGGATGACTCTATGAATAGCTCCCTTGGAAGATATTTTAGACATTCCCCTTCTGAATATCTAAACGCCACTTGTACCTTTTAAAACCATTGGGTTTGGAGAAAATAAAAGTATAGGTGAAAATTTAAAATTTATAAAATATATTGCTTTCCATGAAAAAATGAAGCTCTTTCGCTTCACTGAATTCAAGCCTTTAGTATATAGGTACAAGCAAGTCAGCTGCACAGCTCCTGATAGACCAGTATCATCCTGTTTAGGAAGATTCTCACAAATCACTCTTTATAACTCAGCCAGGCCTACCAGCTAATTGCTTTTTCCAAATTATCTCTTAAGATTTAATTTCCAGTACTGACTATTTGTTCTTGGCAGCCTCAAAGCAACTCAGAAATACAGATTAAACAAACCATTACATGCTTAGACACCTGCTACTCTATGGTATACAATTAACAGAGAATCAAGTCTCAACAAATCTTTTCATTTGCTCGTTGTTATGTTTAACCAAGCGCTTGCCATTTAAAATAAAGTAATTCCGAGCAGTTTCCATTATGGAGTTATCTGTTCTTAATATCACCGTTCACTACAGCAGTGGCCAGAAGTGGATTTTCCATCCTGACTAGATCATAGTTTACTTTGACATAGTAATTATCTATTATTCCTATGTATACTGTTTGTTTATAGGTTCAGTACCACATTCTTCTTTCTAAACAGAAACAGTGGTATTTGTTGAAGGCAAACCAAACAATGAGTTAGCATGAAGAAACATACTGGTAGTCACTGAAACTCTCACAGCTCTAAGATGTCCAAGCCAGGCATGCAATTGCTTTTGGATAGAAGAAGCTGCATGGTGAGCTGAGAAGCTGACAGTAGCCAAGAAAGGACTTTGCAAGATGTTTGCAAAAGTTTACACAATGTTTCCAAAGCACTAAGGATCACCTAGACCTCCCACTAGGATTACATGCATCTCTCTAAAATCATTGGGTCTTCCATGCTTCAATTTGACTTTGGGATACAATCCCACACTCTTCCCCTTACAAAGGAAGTACCTATGCACCTCACCGACTTACTGTGAAAAAACAACCCATAGACAATTTCATCCCATTGCTAGAAGCTTGAAAAGTAGCAAGCGGCATGCCTTATTCACTCAACTCATAACACTGAGTCCCACTTTTCCTCGGAAGTTTTTCATATTGTACTAATTTATTTGGCTGGCCTCCACTAAGAAATGCCACAGTGCTTCTCTTCAGAACCAGTCTTTAGCTGGTTTCTCTGATCTTCCTCTAATAACAACCACCATTTTCAGAAATTGTCCTTTACCCCAATGTGCCTTCTTCCTTTCTTTTCCTCAAAAATTTTCACAGAGTGAGCAATTGATTTTTATCTTCTTAAAAAACTTCACTTACTATCCATTGCAGTATCTGACTCCCTACTGCATGCACTACTTGTTGCATCTTACTAAAGAAGGAGGTCAAAATTGACACAGCTGATATCACCTCTCTAAAAAAAAAAAAAAAATAAACCAAGCCAATTTCCCTTTGTAGGGTGAAGTATATGTATAGATTAAATCTTTCAGCACTAGCTAAAATAATTCATTACAGTTTTCTACTGAAGGAAAATCAGGAAGATTGATCTTTACATGCAAGCAAGACAAAGCAACGCCTGGAGATTTGACAGGATCAGACCCTAATATTTGTGAGGAAACTAGGGACAGAAGGCAAGGCAGTTTCCAGTCAGAATGAATGCACGTTGGAACTAGCTCAGAAGCAGCTCACATTGGTCTGCCCCATGCTCCTGTCACTGAGGATCTTTAACATGAACTAGTCCCCATGTGAAAGAAACAGTTTAAAAAATAATTTTGAAACAATGAAATGATATCTTAATAACAAGCATGTTCATGCACACTCACTTGCAGACACACACACATTTTCTTGACACTAGTTGGCACCCAGAGATTGGTTTCAGTATTCAGCATCTCAGTTCTCTGCAAACATTTGGAGGGAAACAGAATGCACGAAGTCCTGGGCTCCAGTAAAATCCATGGCAAAACTCCCACTGACTTCAGCTATCCTCATTCCTCCACTCAACCTCAAGTCAATGTGCCTTTTTGTTTATTTTCTTGTTCAAATACTTTCCTCTAATGATATTAACACAGGAAAAATAACTGCTTGTCAGCAGAGCTCTACAAAAATTGGCAGGTTCTGTTTGAAGGCGTTTATGCAAGCCTCTTCTTCAGTTTGATTGGAGTAGATTCTAGCCGCAGCGTTTGGACCCAGATCAAGAGAGAAATTTCAAATTCTGCCCACAGAATGTTCATGTACAGCAAATGAATTGGGCTGAGGTCATTCTGCCTTCATTTTCATGCCCTGAGGTTTATTACTAGCTTTAGAACCAGAAATTTGGGGCAAAACTCAGCTAAAGCCACCTCCTTTCACCTAGTTTCAGGACCAAATTAGCTAACATCAGGAACTACTTACACCGGTGAATATATGCCAACAGTTATCATACAGTGGTATCTGAGATGGAACATTTATTTCCTCTTTTAACCCTAAGGAAATATTATGATAACAAAATGTCTTCACCCCTGGAAAGCACTGACTTCTACATGATGACCACAGGGTCCATTTTTGGACCAGCTCATCTGAAATTCATTACAGTAACCAAAGATTGGTGGGTTGAGTTTTTTCTGTCATGTTCTAAGAAACTATGGAGTCACAAAAGCTTCATGCCATGTGAGATTGGACAACAGAAGCTCTACAAAGTTCCTCTTAACTGGCCAGCTGTAGCTCAGACTGACAGAGAGTAGTATTTATGTCAATGTCGTCTTCTGGATCTCTGAAAATCAGTGGTCATTTAATTTTCATTGCTTCAGAGTCTGCTGGAAAAGACCCCATGTGTCCTTCAAGAAGACATTTCAAATTGCAATCAGTGAAACTCTGAAGCTTACTGTGAGGGCACAGAACCCAAGCTGGGATGGACAGTTTCTCTCTGCTGGATATATATTCTGAATATTGATGCCCAAAGTCTCCCAGAAGCACCAAAATAACCATGAATACAGTGTTTGCTCATTTCTTGACATTCTTATTTCCTTGTCACTCTCAGGATCTACTTAGTTCTGCTCTTCTTACAAGTGTTTCTCTCTGGTCCATCTTCCTGCCTTTGCCACAGTGCTAATCAAATAAAGTGCTGTCACTGCAATGATACCATTCATCAATTCATATAACATTAACATAGTGCTCAAAAGCTGTCTTGTTGCAGTATCATCTCTGCTACCTCAAACAAGATCTCCTGCCACAGCATCCTACCTAGTGGCTATGCAAAGACCATCCCCATCTATTTAAATGGAAAATCCACTTTAATTAATTAATTCATTAACTAATTCATGATTAATTCATTTGTGCATTTAAATTTATTTGAAGGACAGAGTAGTCTGGCAACCTGGAGAAGATCATTGCTGACTTGGGCATGCAGGATCTGGTTAGCAAGTGTTCCCATAGACCTGTAACTCCACACATAACTCCATTCTGTTTGACTATTCTACCCCCACCCCCAGGTTCTATTTTCCAAATCAAATTTTAAAGGGTTGGATCTGACCTTCTCACCCTGAGAAACAGAGAAAGAGCTCAAGCAGGAATACCTGGCCAGTCACACCGTTAAAACAAAAACAATTACTGCCTTATTTAACAAAACAAGCCACAATCTCAAAATGGTGGAGGCCGCCTATTTTGTTAAGGTCTTAATAGCATATTTTGTGGTTCCCTGAGGAATAATTCTCCTCATTCAGAGAAACACTTATTAACCTCCATAATTTATTTGTGGCTTCACTAAACACGCACATACTGTACTGCATAGCCATTAATCCTGGGAATGAACTTATTAATGATGGGTTAACCTTAAAAGGCTCGGTTTAGCTCAGATAACCACCCAGATTTCTGGATGCCTTTTTGAAATATATCGAATATTTGAGACTCGCTACTACAGCTTTTTCCAAGTCTCTTCTACATGGCACACTGTTTCTAACCAGCCCTCCCAGAAGGTCCCTAGTTTCCTCCCATCCTGTTAGGTGAAGTGCTACCTCAGACATTTGCTATCTGACACCACAACATGCTTATCTTGCATTCTGGGATAAATCTTTAGCTGCTATCTAGAAGGTCCTTGAGTAAAGTAGACTGCATTACAGTCATAGTCTTTGCCATCAAACATGCTGGCTCTCTCATAAAACTTTTTTCAGTTTCCTTCCTCTGAGTGAGCTGAGAATGGTGGTACTATAGAAATTATCCCTTCTGACTCCTATAAATCGCACAAATGGCTTGTTTAGGTGAAAACCTCATACAGCTTCTGTAGCTTCATCTTCTTTTTGCAGCCTACTTAGTTGGACCTTTTTTGATGCCTTGCATTCTGATGTAGCGTCTTGTGTACTTCTACTCTCCGTATCACAACAGGATTCAGAAACCACTCAGGAAACTAAACACAGCCAATATTAAAACCACTGATTTATCTACAAAGTATATTTTAAATTTGCCAGGAAAGTAGTTCTGTTACTAAAGAGAATCCAGGCTGTCTACTAATGCCCATTGTAGTCTGTCATTCCAGTACTTTCTATGCTTTTGGCTTTTGCTACTGCTTTTAGCTAGTTATTACAACTAAATATGAACTTCTCCTTCACATATGCCATCATTTTCAGAAAACAGAAGAACCCAATACTAATGATGCTAACTTACAGAATTTCATACCTGTATAGGGGTATGTCTGTGGAGCCTATGGAGGGAACAGCCATACCACGGCTATGTGAGCAACTACTGCTTGAACAAGAACCAACTTGACAGAAAGCTATAGTTATTTCTAGCCAAATCGAGACTGCAATAGCAGAGGCTAAAATAATTGCTCAAAAGACCACAGACCATGTCCAAGCATTTCACTCATTAACAGTGATCTCTAAGCTGGAGTAAGTGTGGCAGACAGAATGGTGGTAAATGGAGCACATCTAGAAAGCACTATGCCACCTTAACACCCTCTGATACTTCAAAGCCAGGCTTTGATTGTGGATCTCTACGCTGTATTGCCAACTCCACTCTGAAATGAAACCATAAACTGTGTGCAATCACACTGTCAAATTATGTGTAGGATAAGGGTGAGACAGAAGAATCCCAAATGTATGCCTACAGCTCCCACACTCAAAGCCATGTGAAGACGTCAGACATTCAAATTCTATTAAAACAAAACCAAAAATATGAGTGAGCAAATGAAATCACACAAAAGCACCTGGGCTTCAAGCTTATGCTGATTAAAGAGAAAACTTTGAAAACAAGACCAGATGTAACCATTGCAACACGCCTGACTAAATCTGCAGACAGGCTGAAGTAGCGGTGGTGAAAGGTGTGAACTGCCCTGTGTGTATGAGCAGAGAACTAACAACTAGAACAGGGGCCCCACATAACGATACACACCTACCACCAGCATACCTCATGGGAGGGTCTGGGGAAGGGGAAAAAGAGGCCTTGTTGCTGCCACCCTTGTCTGGTTGGCTGGATGAAGGAGAGATGAGCAAAATGATGTTTGACTGCCCTTGGGAAGAGAAGGAAGGTGCTACACTGGCCAAATCAAGAGGGAAAGGCTACTTGCTTTTCCTGACAGCTCAAATACTCTAACATACAGTTGAGCATAGGGATGGCATAACTACATAAGACCAAAGACCCCAATGGGACCAAGCAAGACCCTCTACTCTGCTCTTGTGAGACCTCACTTGGAGCATCGCACACAGTTCTGGTATCTTCAACATAAAAAGGACATGGAACTGATGGAACAAGTCCAGAGGAGGGCACAAGGATGACCAGGGGACTGTAGCACCTTCCGTAGGAAGACAGGATGAGAAAGTCGGGACTGCAGCCTTCCAGTATCTGAAGGGGGCCTATAAGGGTGTGGGGAGGGACTCCTCATAAGGGATTGTAGTGATAGGACAAGGGGTAATGGGTTCAAACTTAAACAGGGGAAGTTTAGATTGGATATAAGGAAGAAGTTCTTCACTGTAAGGGTGGTGAGGCACTGGAATGTACTGCCCATGGAAGTTGTGAATGCTCCATCTCCGGTGGTATTCAAATTCAGGCTGGACAGAAACTCAGGTGACATGATAGTGGAAGGTGTCCCTGCCCATGGCAGGGGGTTGGAACTAGATGATCTTAAGGTCCTTTCCAGCCTTGACTGTTCTATGATTCTAAGAGTTTGCTGATGTTGGAAGAGAAGCACTTGATTCTGTTTAAGGGCCCCAAAACCAGTGCACTTCTCCACAGTTTCCACCATCCAATATCAACTCAGTGTGAATGAGGAAGGCAAGATAAACATATGCTTTGTAACATGTTCATATGTGTTTGCTAGCTTTCATTCTCATAATGAAATACAAGCCATGAAGCGAAACCACTTCCATGGCTTGTTCATTGGAACAGTAAAGCAGACAACCACTATCTATGGTGGGAAGGGCAATATGCTTTTTGCTTGCTACCAAATCACCCCGTTTTGCCAAAGAACTCACATTATGGAGTAGAGAAAGAAATGTTGAGTCTATCTAACTTGCATAAAACGCAAGAAGATCCTCTGACATAAGTGTGATGGGTCACCTCTACCCAACAGAATTGCAGAGGACACTCCTCTGTGTCCCACTGAATGCCACTGTCCCCCACTTGTAGCCAGGTGCTTTCAAGTTGTTCAGAAGCTGCTTAGTCATTTGGCTGGAAGAGCAATGGCTTAGAACCAGATTCAAGTCCTAGGAAATCCTGTTACTTGCCAGAGGCACAAGAAATGATCTGTAATACAGTTGGCCCAATTGTATCCATTGTTCCTGACATGGTGTATTAGGACTTTCTGGAACAGCATCAGAGAGCATACAATACACTTCTGCATGTAAAAGACTGCACCAGCCAATGCCTAGAAATAAGCTGTCTTTCTGCCTTGCTTCTATAACAGTGCATCTATAAAATACTCCTGTGTTGCCTCAATTATGCACCTATTTGGAATAGAAGCTTTGTTAGGTAAAACTTTCAAAACCAAAATAAACAGAGAAGCTGACTTGTTCTTTTTCCTTCTATTTCCCTTAGCACAGTCAGTCACAAAAGTGAAAGTAGGAAAACTGAAGCGTTGTCCTAGAAATGTTCATTTTTAACTGTAAATATGTTTTCAATTATTTCTTTTTAGTCATCTCTTCAACCATCTTAAAAAATCTCGTGTTTTGTGAGCTTAAGAATTTGAGAGGGGATAGACATCATTCTTAGTAACATTATTTTCCATTGGAAAGACAGACAAAATTACTTTGACAAGCTGTACTGAACAAAATGTGTAAAGTCTGCAAATACTTGTTTTATTTATGTCATGGTAATCACCACAGAATTTCTGGTGCACCTAAATATATATGAAACCCTATATTATCATTCCAAAAGTTCCTGGATTTTATTATATATACAAATCACAAAATAGTGTTTTCTGACTGAAAATACTGTGCACCACTGTAATGTAAACATTAACTACAATAAAAGAGCAACACATGATTATTGTAGTTTACAGAGCTAAAAATACACATAATATCTGCAAAGAACATGTAACAGGACAGGGACAAAGGTTTTTCAAGGGGTTTCACATGGGATTGACTGTAACTCTAAGCTCTGTTAATAAATATATTAAAATGTAAGTCGCATTTAACACAACTCACATCGTATGGCAGTTAGGAGGACAGAAATAGTCTTTCACCGACTCGCCTCACTGCTTGCTGGTGTAGCAGGATCATGAGCAATGCAGCCTAAGTAAACGGGGACAACTGACATTTCTATTTATTTACAAAGGATATCTTCCTTCCTCTGGTCTGCCTTCCTCCCTTCTTCACCCCCACAGTCTAACCCTGCCCTGTCTGGTACGTGGGTATGGTATTTATCTTCAAAACATAACAAATAGAAGTTAAGATTCACCAACTATGACTTATCTGACAACTCAGCACTCCGTTTCAAGTTGTTCACTGTTGCAACTCGATTTCCACAAAGCCCTGCATCATACCATGGCGCCCTGCCAGGTCATAGGCTGTTCTGTCTCTTGGAAATGGAAATCTGTTAAGTTTGCTGAGCTTTTTCCTCCTTTTCTTACTACGTTTGATATGTTAAGTGGAAGAACATGCTGAATGGTATTATTGCAGGAACAAAGATCCATAGTTCGGCAAAACTGTCACTCCATTCTCAGCGTGAAATTTTACTGCTATGTTTGGCATAGGAATTCACTGGGTTCCTCTCTTGAGAAGATGTTGATTTTCTAATATTCTTCCCTGGACTAGAATGAAAATCCTCCTATATGGTTCAGGTGTCCAATTCAGAGGTAACATCCTCTCCCTCTCTCTAACCAGATTTATTTCAGACATGGTAGGGCATGGGTCCAGACTCCTGCTATGATCAACTACTTCCTGACCTCAGCTGCACCACAGGAACTCTTTTTCTCTTTTTTATTTAAAGAGACAATAAGTTTTATAGGTTTTTTTTCTTCCTACTTTCAGACTTTGGGATAGATCAAGGACTACTTGAGAGTCACAATGTAGCAACCCATAACATGAAAAATTAAAGAAAAAGCACCTCTGTGTTCCAAAATATGGATTCTCAATTATGGCAACATTTTCTGCAAATGTTTAAGAGAGCTAATAGCAGCTTATTTTGTCAAATGTCCACTTGTGTTTGTAACGATTTCAGGAAGAATAGAAACTTGTTAATCCCTTGGTGTAACGGCTGAGTCATTATGAGCAAAATTCCATACTCAGGGGGCCTTCAGGATCTGCGTGGCAACATTAAGTTCCTTTCTTTGTTCCTTGCTCCCACTGCAAATCTTCCTGCTCTATTACCTCACACCAAAATGATGCTGGAATCTGTAACTTGGAGGTGTACCCCATGATGCCTAAATCAGAAAGCGAGAGTTTGGATTAGTGGGCCACAGCCTTTTCTTGCTTTCAATGCCTCTGCACCAATCCAGAAACTCAAATGAACCTGAAAACCCCTTTACATACTTGTTTTTCTCCACCACCTGAGTGGCTGCACTGTCTGCTATGCTGCAGGTTGCCAGATCTATTACACATCCCTTTCATAGTCTCCAGAGGATACAGTGAGCCAGGGGAAGGCAACAATGAATGGACCATCACTAAACCACTCTCTGGTTCACTCCCTAAGAAGCACCTCATGTTAACCAGAGCTTAGTAAACTGAGTCTTAAATGAAGGACTTGGGCAAGTATTGTGAGTGACCACACAGAAGCAGAATGAAGTCCAGGCTCCTTACTCTGGTCAGCTATAAATCAAGGTCACCTGTAAAGCAAGATACATAATTTCCTACAGAGCTATACTCTACATTATTTTCTGGTTATTGTATAGCTATTTTCTGTGCTATGGTGCTATGTTGATAAAGTCTTGATAACCTGAGTAACAAGCAGTCCCCATGGGCTATTTCTACCCTTGTGCCCTCACTAAAGAACAGAAGAGAAGACTGCCTCAGCATTAAGTGCAACATGTACCTAATGCTGGTGCACACACTTCCCATATGGAGGTGTGTCTCATGGGGATGCAGTCACAAAGACTGTCTTCCTGGTGTAACACAAAATTTCTCTCCTTTTGCTGGGGGACTGGTTCTTGATGATGGAGGCGAAGCCAGGAATTTGGTCCTATCCATGATTTCATTTCACTGATACCTCTTTCAAAATACCACCTCCTCTTCAATGGAGCAATCGCACTGGTATTACTCAGATACGACAACAGAGCACCCAGCCCCGACTCAGTTTCTTACTTGGACCTTGTCTTAGATAGAGGAGGACTGAACAAAACCTCAGTAAAGAGCTAAGGACATGGCCTACGGTGATTAATTCTCTCCCACAAGTACAAGTCACTGAGGGCGGTGCCTCACCATAGGCACCAAGCCCTTCCGTCTCTCTCTAGGGCAGGAAATCCTTACCCAAGCCCTGAAGAAGCAGGGCACCCCCTGCTGTCCCTACACACAGAAGACAGGCAGCTTTCCATGCCCTTAAACCCAACAGAAAACCCCAAACAGATCAATGGAGATCCAATTATTTTGTACAGTCTTAAATTTGTTGTTTCATGGATAAATTTCTTTACACTCTTTAAAGAAAGAGTTGTTTCTCACAGCTCAAGAGCTTCCTAGGGTAAAAGAAATAAGATTGATCTTCTCCATCCAGAGCTTTCTTCCATACACTTGGCATCTTTGGGGAAATTGCCCAAAGTAACAACTGCTGCAGAAGAAGAAGGCTGACTTTTATATACTGCTGTTATGCCTTTCCAATGCTGTTGTCATAGCTGCCCAGATAATTATTCTTTATTCCAATCAGAATAATAATTCCAATTGCTACGAAGACAGGAGAAAGAGTACTTATTCCTTCCCTGTGAGGAAGAAATTTAGGACTCTGCCCAATTCAGGATTCAAAATAAGTGTAATTTCTGTGTGTCTTTGTATCATTAGCCCCTGTGGGATGCTGTTGGAGGAAAGAATTACTGTTGTTCAGGTCTAATCCAGCTATGCCCTTCACTCTAGCACCTGCACAGTCTTCTCTCAACAAGTAAAGGTAGCTTTGGAAGAAGTATACAACAAGGCCACAATGCCTTTGTATTTTTGCAGGAAATAGGAAAGAAGAAAGGCTTGCCTCTGTCTTGTATTTGCTTTGGAGCAATTAGGTTGAGGATAATCAAGGTGCTTGTAAAATCTGAAACACTTCACAGCTGCCACATCTCCAATTAGTTTTGGAAATCAAGATAGATTGAGAATTAAAACTTTCAGCTGTCTACCTGGCATGCTAAAGATAACAGGAGAAACCTAAATGCTTTCTACTTGCACTCCACTTAATCCAGATTTCTCATAACAGACCTTGAAGAAATGTTTGAGTAACAGGTAGAATAGGTGAACAAAGATTACAGCCCACAGAAAAAAAATGTGCGTGTGAAAAAATGTCATAAATCTATTCCAATCTGGACAATCTTTATTATGATATATCACATATTCTCTTTAAATATACTATGATGCAATTCATTTAAATTCATAATGTATGCCTGAAAGTGAAGGAAATCAGATCCCCCTTTACTCAGTTTATGATCTTTGGAAGAAGGGGCAGGGCACTCAGGAGGACTACAAGAGTGTTGTGAGGGTATGCAGGGAGAAAATTAGAAGGGTCAAAGCCCAGCTAGTACTTAATCTGGCTGCTGCTGCAAAAGGCAATAGAAGATGACCCTGCCCATGGCAGGGGCGGTGGAACTAGATTATCTTAACGTCCTTTCCAACCCTAACTATTCTATGATTCTATAAACACATTACCAACAAAAGGAGGACTAAGGATAATCTCCATCCTGTATTGGACGGGGGGGGGGGGGAAGGTGATAAAGGGCAAAGAAAATACTGAGTTACTTCATGCCTTCTTCGCCTCTGTCTTTAGTAGTAACACCAATTACTATACCAGGTACCCAGCTCTCTGAGCCCAGGGAAGTAGCTGAGTCACCATCCCTGAAGGTATTTCAAAGACCTGTAGATGTGGCACTTACTGATATGGCTTAGTGGTGGACTGGGCAGTGTTAGGTTTGCAGTTGGACTTGATCATCTTAAAGGTCTTTTCCAACCTACATTATTCTATGATTCCATGATTTAGGGGAAGGCATAATCCTAAGATTCATACCTTCTTGTGTATTCAGCAACCCTCACAAAGGCATTTAAAACTACCATGGTATTTCACAAGCGACATTTTCCCCTTTACTACATTGAAATAATAAAACTATACAATAAAAATACACAATTTTTTTTAATAACAAGCATAATTTGATAACTTCTTGTTGTGAATATTTCTATTATTTGAAAATTTAAAGTAGTAGCAAATTTGTTTGATTGCACATAGTCTTCAAGAAATTTTTTGTTGAAAATTTTAATGTAAAATTGCAAAAATGTTAGTGCATAATAAATATCAAATAAAACACTGTTAAGTAATAAAAAGCTGTTTAAGCCATGACTATGACAGTTGGAAAAAAAAAAGCCTTTTTCCTGAAGATCAGTCAGACTCAGGGTTTGTCTGATCTCTGCAAGACAATTCCACATTCTCTGATTAAGAAAGTCTTGTATCCGGTTCTCACATACTTTCTTCGGGGCGATGTGTTCCACTTCAGTCAGTAGGACTACTATTGTCATGGTGGTTCACACATCAAAATTTGGATTTGATTAGCTGGTGTTGATTCACTAACCACCCTTACTACCGAAAGCTACATCAGAAACTCACCAAGTCATCAGGAGAAGACTTGAATTGCTATGTCCAGGGCAACATACACCATAGAAAAAGGCAACAGCAACATCTACAGACATGCAACACATTGGGAAGCTGCATTAACCTCATCCTGACTGTGAGCATCATTTTTACAACCAGATATAATACATCTAGATCAAATGAATTCCAAGAACCCACAGCTGTGTACTCCTCCTCTCAGGTTATCACTGTTAGGGCAAAAGGAAGGGGCACTGCCAACTAGCTGTGAAATCTTCAGAAAGCAATGCTACCTGGCCATCAAAGCCAGGCAAGACCCAGAGGCTTTGCACAACTTTGATAAATGGAGGCCGTATGTCTTCAATGAATGGAAGGGGGAGACAGTGCCTTGGCCCACTCTTCAAAGCATTCCCCCTTTCTGACTAGCATTGCTTTGGTCTTGCCTGCATTCAACTTGAGCCAGCTGCTCTTCATCCAAGAGTTTATTTCCTGAAGGCATTCCAAAATCCTATGGCCAGTGTGAATTTACTGTCAGATTAGACCATCTAATAGACCTGTCTGCCCTCAAAAACCTCAGAATTGCTGAAATATTAACATCTACAAGGCTCAGCTGAGATTAGAGCCCGTTCAGATTATGCGCAGGAAGGCAAATATGGCCTGGAATAGTTTCCAGATGAAATTAATGAACCCAAAGGCAATGGAGATATAGCATGGCCACAGGGTTCCCTGTAGGAGCAGGGCAGGAACACCAGGCATTCATCGTCTCCTTGCTGCTCTAGTACTTACCTGCACCACCATCTCCCTGAGAAAAATACTTCCACTCAAAGAACCTCATACAAGGAGAAAAATATTAACCCAAACTTACAGCTTCTAGAACCCTTTCTCCTGTATAGAAATACAGAGGTTTCTGAATAAGGCCATTATAACAACTAAAATTACTTGCACCAAGAATATGCGGGACATTATGTTTTGTACAAGACCTGGTTTTATGAAAACACTCCAAGTATCTCTAAACATATTCAGCCAGCAATATTCCTTTAATCAGATAATTAATACCTCTAAGAAGGTATTCGTTTGGTGATTCCCTGAAATTTGTGTATTTTCAAATCAGAAGCAGCTGGTCTGATTTCATACATAACAGAACTTAAAAGCATCTTCAGAAATATCTCTGTCAAGCCCAATATTCCTGCTCAAGACAAAGGATTTCTCCCAGATCTTTGGCAAATTGGGAAGGGATTCTTGTGGTCTGTATTAAGTCACTGAATCATGCAGACAAGAGGAAAAAAAAAAAAGTAATAACTAGCTCCTGTACTCTAATCCTCACACATTCATTGTACCCAGTATCACACGTCCTACTTCAATTTTTCACTCTGTATTTTCCTATCTGTCTCACAGAATTAAATGTCAACCAGTCAACTAAAGCCTTAATGAATTAATGTTCACAATGTGCACAGATTAATATTAAGCATCATGTGCAACTTTCCTGTCGATTTCATGTTTTAACTCTTCAAAACTGAGCATGGGAAGAGCACTAATGTCAACCTCATGCATCAAAACCACAAAACCTTTCTAATGTATGCTTGCTGCTATTACATCTTTTTTATGGGAAATTCTTATTTTGGACAGTAGTTACTGAGGGTAGCTGTAATACCCTGGTTAAGAGGAAAAACTGTTGAAAAATACTACACTACTTCGGTATTTTTTCTATCCCTGAAAACAGCATGGCCACGTGTGAGAAGCAACCTTGCTGGATGTTGTAGGTGCAGAAAAACGTCTTGCTAACCTCCATCAATAACAGAGTTGATAGTTTTCACCTTTTGTCATTTTAATGATTCAGATTCAGGTTGTCAAGCTTTTCTTTACAAGTGAGATATTGTTCTCTTTTTCAGAGGTTTCCTATTATCCCATGAGTCCAAAAATAAAAAAAAAACTGGGAGAACTGGCAACCTTGCTGATTGGTCATCAAAGTTTTAAGTCGATCCCACAACAAAGATATTATATGATCATCACACACACTACGATTGCCTTCCGCTAGTATATTTGCCATAGTGGTGGAAGTTGGGAGCAGAGTAAGTCAATCTTTTTGAATAAACAGCTCTCAACAGTTTATAATTAGGCAGTGGACAAGATAACACAGAACGACTGTATACCCACTATCCCCTCCATTTAGATGAAAAAAATAAATGGAAACAGCTTTCTAAACAGATATATTTCCCGCATTAGCCCAGCCAGTTGGAGAGCCAATATGATTTTTGTTATGTCTAGTAATGGCTTTTGAATGGCTTTCTGGCTCTCATTTATTTCCTATGTATTTGGCATAGATCATACTCAATATTTTGGATGAGAAAAGAACCAGGAAAGTCATTAACTTTATAGAGCAAAAAAAATAACATTATGGTGGGCCAATGGTATTAGCCCTCCCATGGCTGGCACTGTGTTGAGGTCACTTTTGGGACAATGGGTGAGCTGCCTTGACCAAAGCTGAGATTAAGAGATAAGGATGGGACTCTGCAAAGCCATAACTGTCATGGCTATATGATACTGCTCAGGCACTTCATTGGCTTTATTATACAAAGAAGCAATTGAGTAATAAACATAATTATTTCAAGAAAGAACACTGAACAGGAACAACAATGCAGAATCAGTGAAACCCCCAAAGTATAATTCTTTGTGAAGGCCATAACCACCAGGAATAAATAAGCTTTTCTCTTTTTTTTTTTTTTTCCCTTTCTCCTGCTTCATCACTCCTACCCCCTAACCAACAATTTATCACGTTTTGGGGGAAGGGAGAATTCCCAATCCTTTAGGCACACTAAATTTGTATTCAGTGAACAGGCTGAATGAAAAGACTACTTCCAAAGCATCTCAAACTTTGCAGGAAATATGCACTTAGCCCCTGACTGTCATGGCCCAAACCAAATCTTGTAACACAGCAAAGTTCAGAAAGGGACAAAAATGATGGTTATGGGGTAAAGGAAACATTTGGTTGTGAACAGTGAAAGGGCAGATCCCCGTTCCAAAAATGCAATGCAAAACTAGTGTAATCTCAGAGACTTTTGCAGGGCCAAATCAAGGCTACACAGCACAGAAGCAGAGTCTGGAACAGGAGGTTGGCAGCATTTACCCACATCTCGACACATTTTTCCACCAGGTCTTTCCTAGCAACAGTTTTACCTGATACTTTCCCCTCAAATAATAACACTTTCAGCATATGATTTTTCAGTTCTCTCCTTCCCTCCCTCCCCTCAAGTGCCTGATCACTGGAAATAATATTAAAAGTTCAAGTCCTGAAAATACTTAATGCCATGATTAATTTTTACAGCTTAAGGAAATCCAAGATGACATATAGTAATTTTACTTATTCATGCAAGTGACACTAAGCATTGTTAAGCCAACACAATAGTCAAATAAGAATAGTGAGCTCATATTCTCAGGAGCACAGAGCATTCAGGTCCAACCTTTTGCCAAAAGATCAGGCAGGAGTCTCTGAATCACACACTGGTTTAGTCTACGATTGCTTCTTTTAGGAACCTATCAGCAGTTTCCTTTTTTACCTTGCTATTAATCAACGAGCATGAACCTGTGTCCTGAACTTCCAATTCAAAATATACTCCCCAACCTAAAGAAACTAAGCATTGCTGTAAGAGAAGGACTACATTCAGTCAGAGCTAGGCAACATTCTTCAGACAAAATCTTTTTCAAGAGAAAAAGGCAGATTTGCCCATAGTAAAATGCTTCATTATTTAAAATGCTTTCTCAAGCATTTAAAAATCTCACCCTTTTTAAGTTCTTGGAGGCTGAAGATTTATTTCAATATTTTCCTGGCAGCTATAAAATCAGCATTTTGGATTTTGGTTTGTTTTTTTTTTTTTTTTTTTTTTAACTGAAAATCGATTTTCTCCTAATATCATGAAAAGCTATTTTTGTAGCAGAAAATTAATTAATATTCCATTTCATGTCTTTTTTTTTTTTCCAGCCTGTTTCATTTAAACCACCAAGGTGTCAAGACCTCCAGTGCACTGGAAAATACGTTATTTACAGTGGTGCCAGTTGGAGGCTCTGCAAATACTGTGAAGCAAGTACTCCGAGAAGCTGGGAAGAGCACAGAAGTACTTCAGCACGCCTGTCTGAAACGCAGGCATAGCAGGAGGATTTTCAGTCTCCAGGATCAGGTTGCTGGCGCAGATGGGCTGGCACTCACCGGAGCTGCCCCGGTGAATCAATGGAACAACTTGGGTAACTGCTGCTAATGTAAACGAAACGCTTCTCCGTGTGGCTCCACATTTTAAGTTTACTTCTGACAGAAGCTAATTCGGGTAACAATAATTAGTTCTTTTTTTCTCTCTCAAATGTCAAACCACAGCATTTGCTCTTCTGCTTCTGTTGCCATCAGGAACAACAACAAAAAAATCTCTCTCAGCCATTTGATGTAGCTTTAGCAAAATGCTTAAGATAAAACAAGATAAAAGAAAGCTTCAAAACCACTGCAAGAGGCAGCAGAACAAACTCGGAGCCCAACTCTGTAAACAAATTACCTCTTACTGTTTATTCCATTAACTTCAACAGTGCAAACAGACGGGTGCCCAGGCACTCAGAGGTGAGCATGGATGGGCCATTACAAAGCAACTGAAATTTGGGATTTAAAGTCCTACCAAAAATAGCTCATGCTTCAAAAAAATACCTTCAGCAGTCCCTGAACTGTAAGGGCATCCACAATACCCCAGCCTCTGTGGAGCAAAACCCTTGCACTTACAGAGCACTCCTGGCAGCAGTAGCCTCCTCCCTCATTACTCCCAGCATGCTTGCACTCTGAATAGGGGCCTGGACGCACAAGGATAAGTACCAGTTTGCAAAGGGAAAGGCAATACCAGCTTCTAGCCTCTCCTGCTCTCACAGCTGAAAAATGGTGCTCTGCCAATTGTGAATACTGTCCTCCCTCTCCACCCTGGGGGAAGCAGAAGAAATGTAATTCCAGAAGGTGGGTCCTATCCTGCTCCTCTTCCTCCAGACCTGAGGTGATAGCAAAGGTTTAGCCCTCAAAGCATGGAGAACAGCCTTCCTCAGGCAGCCTTCCTCAGTCCTTCCTACTTTAGGTAGGAGGGCCCATGGTTCACAACACTGAAGTTTCCTCCTTACAGTAGCCTCTGTTATCATTTGCAGAGGTATGCTAAAATGACAAGGTTGGCGGCTGATAAATTCTTCTTAGAGCTGGCCAGGCAACTCAAAGGATTTTACTAAGCATTACCTCCCTTTAAAAAATTCACGTAAGCTCTACCATTAGTCTCCTATTTGTTTATCCACAGGACAAGTCACATAGGGGTAGTAATTCATCAACATTTAGAGATGTTATGTCCAAGCGCTGAGAGTGCACAGGTCATTTATGTACATTCAGCTCATTTGCAGACCGTTTATTACACCCATCCGTCTCCCTGCCTCTCGATGGCGTTGCCAACACACAATAGCTGCTTTTCTAGTTCTACCAAGCTCCTCACTCCCAAAGAATCCAAGCATCTCAGAGATATTAATGAACATATCCTCACACCGCTCCCATGAGGAGCGTGGATATTATCGCTGTTTACAGAGGACTTGACTATGGCTATACAATCTGTGGCAGACCTGGGAAGGGGACCAAGAAATCTGGTGCTTCAGCCGAGTGTGTTAACCACAGCGCTCTTCCTCTGCTCTCTTTTATGAGCCGGACACCTGTTAGCTGGTCGAGGACCACCAAATAGCTATCACATGGTAATAAACTTTTACAGTCACTACAGACCTGAGCT
The DNA here is from genome assembly GCA_024733675.1 of Psilopsiagon aymara. Classification (NCBI taxonomy): domain Eukaryota; kingdom Metazoa; phylum Chordata; class Aves; order Psittaciformes; family Psittacidae; genus Psilopsiagon; species Psilopsiagon aymara. Next base: position 36,523 of record JANRGW010027357.1, on the reverse strand, counting down.
GGATTTGAACCAACATCTTAGAGGTGCAAAAGCCTTATGCATAGCCTGTTATTGGCCCCTTGAGCTAGGGCTCTCTCTGGTGAATAGTCTGTAACCCACCATAAATGTGAGTTTGGGACACCAGCAGCCTCCAAAAGCAGGTATTACCCTGCACTCAGCAATACTTGGCTTTTGGTGAAATACAATAAAGGTGTGTGTCTGTGCCTGTATGTGTGTGTGTGTGTGTTATTTTTTTCCAAGGAAACATTAGAAATCAACCTTAAGGATGTGAGCTTAGTTTAAATGTCAGCTGAAAAACAGCTGCTGAAAAGAGAGATAATCCACGAGCCAAAAAAGTGGGGCTGGGAGGAAGTTGAAATGAGAGATATTTAGTTTGCTAATGCTCCTGTGTGAGGATAAAAGGGTGAGATGTGGGGAATCTTCTCTGGCACAAGGTCCCGCAAAGCGTTCTGGAAGATTCGGGTTAGCAGAATATGATCTCCCCATATGGCAGGTTTGAAAAAGTGGTGAAAGAAGTCCAAGCATATGCTGCAGTGATGTAACAGGGCCAGAAGGGTCAGGCACCTGTGACTTTCTAGCCACATTAAGTTCTTCAGAAGCTGCTTTTTGACTTAGCAGAGCAGAGTTTTCCATCACATATGTGTAAAACATTTCATCCATTACAGGTTTCTTGGCTCCTCTGGATTGATTTTGTTCATGTGGGGAAATTTAAGGAAACAAAACAACAACAAAAAACCGTCTGAAACACATTTCTTCTCCTGTTTCAAAATTCATCACTCATTCCCTTGAAGCAGCAAGACTCTTGTCTGGCATTTGAAAGGTCAGTTTTTCAGTGCTGTGTTTTGTTATGTGTTTGCATGCTGCTTAGCACAATTAACACACAGGGCAGGGGAAGCCTTCACCTGTTACTAGGTATCTTAGGTACTGCTATAATAAAAAACCACCAATAAATCACTGCCTTCCATCCGTTCTAAAACTTTACACAGACAATGTGTGAACTCTAGCCACAGGCAAAAAAACCACAACTGCCTATCCCTGCTCATATCAAGAATGACTTAGAGCAGGGTTTTCCCCAGATAGCTATAATCCCCAAATAATCCTCACTTGCTATAAAAAAAAATGACAGAAAGAATATTCACTGTTACAATGCAGCTGACTCCTTTACCATGCACTTGAGGAGTGAAGAATGGAGAGGATATGGGGGCTCCAGGCAGTTATGTGGGGCTCAGCACACACCACAGGCCTCAGCGTTTATGCAGGTTTAAGCCATCGCTGAGGACAGGATGAAAACAGCCTCTGGAAGAGCCCTGACAAATCTGTCATTACACATGTGGCCGCCAAATGATGCAGTCTCTAGAGTGGGTTGTCAGCAAGAATTCCTCATCTTCCACCAGCTCAGGTGGTTCAGGGTGACAGATGGGTAGGCACAAGCAGCAACACTAAAATACTTTCAAAACTGAGGAGGTCAGCCTTTTATAGAGCACACACTATTGCCACAGCAGATGTGGGAAGAGAGGACCTGACACTACTGCTCCTGAATCCTAACCTTTGGAAATTCATCCCTGCGTAACAGTAAAGGTAATACTGATCCTCATTTTTAAATTGTCTGTCATCCCTCAACACTGATGAGCTTGCCTATGATATTCCTGGCATCCAGAATGAGCGAGGGTCAGCATAGCCTTCAGCAAATTGCTTCTTTCCCTCATCATGGTCACTGCTCTGTGTGCAGTTAGTCTCTTTGCAAATTAAAGTAAATAATTCATTATGCAGCACTTCAGAATCCAGGTATCAAGCTCTCCACAGCCAAACAGCCAAAGCTATAAGACAAGGGCTAGCACCTAGCCATCCTAAAGACCTCCCCTCCAGCTAGAAGAGGTGCAGGAAACACAAGCCAGACTTTATAAATGCTATTGCCTCACCTTTTGAACTACTCTGAATTCACAAGCCCCTGAGTTTCAGAGAAGAAAAGCTGCTGCTGAATGAGGTGAATTCCCGTGTTGCTAACTCCCTCCTGCAATTCTAGCTGTATTTTATCCTGAACTGTATCACAACATGGGATACCTTATCACACTGTAACAAGTTCTTTAAGCCAGCCTAGGCAACATCACAGGTATCAGGAGGGTGGCATTTATCTGCACACTTTCCCCTACCATGACTATGACACTTGTTGCACCAATGCCACCCATAGATCAAGGTCTCAGCACAAAATTCTCTCTGATATCAAACTTCATCACAGCTGATGGGGGTCCAAGCTCCTCTAGCACGTAGATATGGGGTGGCAGAGGAGAGCTGAGAGGGTGAAAGGTTTGCTGTCATTAACAGCTTCAGGGACAAGAAGAATCAGATGGGACCTATGCCACAAAGCATCCTCTTCATCAACAGCAGCAACCCACAGACTGGTGAGATGCAATCATTCATGCGCTCAGCAGCACCATGGCGAGCCACTGTGCTGCCAAGGGAGCAGGGAGAACCCCCCAATATCCCTGCTCAGTGCTGAGCCCCACCAGCAACCTCAGCCTGGGACAGCAGCACAGGCCAGAATTAAGGCCATTCTCTGGCATTTGACATTGTTTGTGACAACACCCTCGAAGCATCACAAGTGGATACTATCAAGGATTACTATTTGTGTATTAGTGAGTCACAATATGCCAGATTCATAAGAGCCAGATGTCACAGCTGACCCAGACAAGGCACTCAGACAGATCCCACGCGTTTCATGTGTCAGCCTTATATCCATTCATAAAACAGCTCCCTCCCAAAATATAAGTCTTGGGAAAATTTAAGATCATTGTGCAATTCTAAGTCAAGTTTCAATCAGTTTCTTAGGTTTATTTTTCCCCTTCTCCCTTTTTCTTTTTTGTCAACAGTGGTTAAAAGAAAGGAGGGGCAGGAAATGATGTCCATCACAGAGGATATAAAAAATGAAAAATACGGGTAGGCAGGCTTGGAAAAATAACTTTTTTTTTTTTTTTTTGCTGCTTTTCAAAATGTTACAGCTATAGAAACAATCTCCTGGATGGAGTCAGACAGATGTTTTTTTCTTCCCCCCCTCCTCCTTTCTTTGGATGGAGTGACTTTCTCAAGAGCACAGCTGAAAAACCTTTGGAAAAAAAAACACACACACAGTCTCAGGCGTTGGAGGTGTCTGGGGCTGAGGATTACAGAAGTTCAAATTGGCTCCCCCTGTCAAAATTACAGCTGCACAAAAGATGGTACAGCGTATCAGCCCAGGGCTCAAAAGGACTTTTTCCGGTTCTCAGGAACGGCGCAGGTCTTGAGAAAACGCAGCTGTGCTGCAACCAGCCAGGACCTGTCCCCACCACCCCCCACCCTCAGATGAGTTAGTAAAGATGCCAACCTGCTAAAGAGCATGATTAAAGAATACCTCTCCCTGCGCAGTGGCCATTTAGGGATGATTTACTGCCAGGGCATACCCTCTGTGACTTCTTAGAATATGTTTTCTTTGTTTCCACACTTCCCTCTTAGAACCTGAAATTCAATATCTATTGCAGCAAACACAGCTCATGCTCTCTTGCCCTCTCTGCCTCACTCTCCCTCTCCTTCCAGTGTATCATCTTTGTCCGCAGCCCAGATGAAGGGAGCTGACTCAAATTTATGTGCGTTGTCACCGAGGCACTGTTTTAACTGTACAAATGTGTTTCAAGGCTGTTGCACCATTCACACACCCCCCACTCAGGTGCCCCTGTTAATCTCAAACTGCAGCCCTCTCTCTGGTGATGACTGCTGAGGGATCTCTTTACAGGCTGCATGACACCATAGTTCCACAGTTGTGCGTGTGTGTTGGTGTAAGGTTCCTCTGTGTTGCACTTGGATGATGCAGCATCCACCATTCTAGTGCAGGTGGAGCAGTTCAGTGGTCTACACACAGCATGGATATTCTCAATACAATCTGCCAGATATTTTTGCCTGCATGTTTTAAATTCCATGCTTCCCCTTTATTCCTTAAAAGCACAGGCGAGTTGACTGGTTACGGAGAGCCAGCTGCATATCTGGGTTTGCAACTCCTGAACCCATACACTAGCATAACGTGATCTGACTCTTGCACACGCTGCAGTCTAACACACAAGAGTAACACAACCTCCTTCTAGCAAAGGCTTAACATTTTGGCTGCAAATCATTCTGAAGTCCTCAGAAACTCTTAAGCAAGGATAAATATATTCTGCCATAGGAAAGGCAGCTGAACTACTCATACAAAATTCCCATTTCGATCACTGGATAAATGGCAGCAGCCATGAGAACACAAAGATGCTGCTGATAGTTCACTAAGCTGCTCAAAACTTTTAGCCTCTCTTCTACAACTGCTGTTTCTGTACAGTAAGTTTTAAAAGAAATCTCAGCGATTTACAGATGCAGGAGCACAGGTAAATTCTAGGTTCCTCCCTTGATGACTGTTTAGGTCCAAAACCCCTTGGCTCCTCTAAATATTTTCTTTCAAAACTACTGCCACTCCTTGTGTTATGTTCTCCCCACTCTAGAATTGATTAACTACTATTGCTTGCCTTCCTTTTCACTCAATAGTACCAATTATGCTGCTAAAAAATCACCCTCCTCCCTCACCCACCTAATCACATTCTTCTCCTCAAATCCCACTGTAGGCTTTTCTGTGCTCAGAGGAATTTTCTCACGCTTCCATGGTAAATCTCCACTTCTGTCTATATCCCTCTTCTCCCTTATTTGTGTTCCCTGCCCACTTGCCTAAAATTAATCCCTAAGACCTTTCTGGTGTCTTTCACACATTGTTCCTTCCTTCAAGCTCCTTCTGACAACATGGAGCTGTTTCCCATCTAGCTGTGCATCAGATGGTCATCACCTTCTCACTCTTACTTCTGGGAGGTATATCAGCCTGGAAACAGCCTGTGTAAATAATGCATATCTAGAGAGGTGTATTCTTTATGTAAAATATTAGGCTGTTCTCTGGCTAGGTCATCTTCCAGATTACAGATGCATTATCTGAACAGAATTTTCTCTGAAATGTAAAATAATACCTTATTATAAGTTATTGAAAAATTAGCTGCCTACACAAATTCTTCATTTTTCTCTCATTCAATTCACTGATAGTGGCAAAGCATAAATCTACCACTAGACATACTGCGCCACCTTTGGCAAGTCACTTGATTTTCCATTCACTGTAGAAAGCAGATGAGAGCAGCTGTTCTCCAAGCCAGTGGTGATGGGAATCTTATCAATGAACTTTACCTGTCTGGTTCATTTATAAATTCTTCAGAGGCTGATCTAGGTCTTAGTACATCAAAGTACATTGCCAGGAACAATGAAACCTCCAATCCCAGTCAGTACTAGTGTAGCATATCTATAACAACAGCATTATGAAAATTAATTAATATTTTTTCCAGTGCTCTGAGCATGGAAAACACTGCATAAGCACCAACAAGGTGCTTTGTTTGCTTTTGGTCAGGGCCACTCTGTGGCAGGAGTAATAATAAAACGTGTTGAATAAATCATTCACCAGGAATTGTTCAGCCAGATCCCAGAATTATTACTGGAGTCAACTGCATGCAATTAAATATATTAAAACATTTACAGTCTTTATTTCAAATGATATATTCTAGATTACTCTCAAACCATTCTCAAATTCATACCATTGGGGTTTACAGTAGCTATATTGTGTAAAGCATACATTAAGTAGATTTTATAATACAGCGACAGTATTTTTTGAGCAGTGATGTGGAGAGCATATTGCATGAGGCATATGTTTTTCTTTTTTTCCCCAAAAAATTATTATCCTTGATAACAAAACTCTTGGAAACACTTGGAGATGAGGGGGATTTTCTACTGCTGCTAACTCATTTCAAAGCCAACTTGAAACGTAGGCTGACAATCTTCCGTATAATTTTTTCCTTATTGTTTTCTGAGAAGATAGAGGATTAAATCTGATGCTTGTTGAATTTATAGATTATTAACACCAGCTATACCCAGAGACAATGTTTCTAAATTCCCCTACCACCTTTATTTTAAGTTTTGTTTATAAATTCAGCTCTTATGGAAGAGAGGAGGGGAAATATCTGATACCACTGACTAAAGTCAACATAGTAGAAGCAGATGCTGTGCTTGCTTCTACTCAAAGCTTTGCCAGTACTTTTAATCCAGTTTGTTAAATAGAATCATCGAATCAACTAGGTTGGAAGAGACCTCTAAGATCATCGAGTCCAACCATTCTCCCAGTACTGCCAAGCCCACCACTAAACCATATCGCTAAGGGCAAACTGATCTCCCCTCAACATCTCCCCTCATGGCTGCCCTTCATGATCTCCACTCACAGCCATCTCTCACCTATTCTCCCCACAGTGGCCTACTCTGTAGAGCTCCCACCCTTATCCCTTACAACTGCCTGTCATGTCCCCTCAGGATCTCCCAGCATGCCTACCTGTCACAGCCCATGGCCATCCCTGCTCTCCTCTCATGGTCTCCCCTCACCTCTCATGGCTGCCCTCCTCCCCCCTCACCATCTTCCCTCAACCACTCATGGCTTCCTCTCTTCTCCCCTCACCATCTTCCCTCAACCACTCATGGCCTCCTCTCCTCTTATGACCTCCCATCACAACTGTCTCTCTTGACCTCTCTTCTCCTATACCAAGCCTTATCTCCTTCCTGACTACACCAGCAATTGCCTCCCAGTCCACATTGCACAGGAGAACTCTGCAGTTTGCCAAATGTCTTGTACACATTAGAAGGAAGTTTAAGAAAAGTAAGATGCTTGTGATCAGCACTTTTAAAGCCAAACCCTTTGCTCTTCTCCAAGACCTGCTTGCAGGGATCTCAAAGTAGAAGCATGTCAACAGTGGTATTCTAGCGCTGTTGGTTTCCTTCTTTTAGACCTACTACACTGACCGTGTACATGTGGAAGACCTTTTGAAAGCCTATTGGAAGAAGCAGGGCCAGAAGCACAAACGGCAGATTCCCCACAAAGCTCATACACCCAATCAAGCCATGCTACTAGCCTGCTGCTACATTTAGCATGAAGCAGAGTGCTACCAGGTCAAAAAGATCACATTTTGTCTTGCTGTAAACCTGCAGATGGCAAACTTGCATGCACAGCACTTATCTTTATACCAGTCATTCTACAGGCAGAAATGGTCTTATCCTGTCACTACATGCCCTTATCAAAAGTCTCTCTCCAGATTTCTTGTAGGCCCCCTTTAGGTATTAGAAGGCTGCTCTAAGGTCTCCCTGGAGCCTTCTCTTCTCAAGGCTGAGCAAGCCCAGCTCCCTCAGCCTGTCTTCATAGGAGGTTAAGCAAAAAATTAGAGCAAGTAAAAGTTCATCTTTGATTCAAATGAAAAGAAATTCAATAATAATACGTGTATGCAACTAGCTAGCCCCTATTTTGCCACTCCACACAGGAACATTATCTTCTTGGCCCCACTTCAGCTGGAATTAAGAAAAAACACTACCTTATTTTTTTGGTACACATGATATTGTCTACATGGTTTCTTATATCTTCGCATGGGCATGGCTCCTATCAAAGATGACATGTAGCTAATGTGGCTTCATGTTGTATAGTAATTACACTTTCCTTAAAAATGTTAAAATCTAAAATGGTCAAACCATTAACAAAAAAGGAAAAAATGTTCATGGTAACAGAAGGTTTAAATACTCCTTGCTTGTAGGACCTCCAGAGAACTAGCAGGTAGCATAAGCCTCAATGAACCACAATACCCAACCTACCACAAAGCCTAACTTTTTAAAGGCAGATCACAGCAATAAAAGAACCTTTCATGTTGAACATGTCTGTGTTTTATCTTCCAGCACTACCACAAAGAACCTCTGTTCAAGCATTAAATATAAGTTGGAAGATTGACTCTTCAGGAATTCACTTATTGGAAGATTAGCAAAGAGGAAAGTTTAATTCTCATCAGCTCCTATTCCTGTAGACTGTGCTATTACAGCTCCCACCCTGCTGCTTACCACAGCTAACACTGCATCAATATGCCTATTATAAATGTCATATTTCCAGTACTTACAGCTCAGCTGTTGGTATTTTCCTTTGGACTAGCCACGGAAATTCGAGCCTATAACCTAAACGCATGTATAAATGCTCCATTTACTCACAGAAAACCTTTACTGCCAGCTACCTAAACAGAAAGCTTTAGGAACAACAGCTAAAAATGACTCCCTACAATATCAGCTTTAACCACCTGTTACTGCAGGCAGTTTCAAAGTATAATCCTAAACACAGAATCATAGAACGGTTAGGGTTGGAAAGGACCTTACAGACCATCTATTTCCAACCCCCCTGCCATGTGCAATGGATCAGGCTATGATGTAGTCTGATTAGAAATCACTGGATGTGTTTCTGAACTTCACAGTATTGCTGCTTACCAGGAGCATTTTAAAATACCTACAATCATTTCAGCACGATAGCCCGCAACAGTTCCTAAGGAGAGCAGCAGGAAAACAACCCTTGACTCAAGAGCTCTCAGATTAATTTGTGCTGTGGTCGCACATGTAGCCACAGCAAATTCACAGTGGTCACAGTTGCCAGGCACACAACAGAGTAATAAAAAGTGAGTTTTTACACGGCGGTTGCACACAAAGTCCCTGGTGGCCACGCTTGGGAATTGCTGGTTTATCAAATATAATAAAGAGACTGGGAGCCCCAGTTCCTCTCCCTGTTCAAAGACATATTCACTTGGACAAGTCATCTTCACTTGCTATACTTGCTTAACTTGCCAGTTCCTCCCTACAGCCCCTCCCCTCTGTGCAGGGCTGTGGGGCGAGCTTTCTCCATCAATGACTGGAATTGATAGCAAGCCTGAATATTGCACAAGCGCCCATAGAAAAGAAAGAGCTGCCTTTGGAGATAAATATTTACTAAACTCTGTAGCAGTTTTTTCTCTCTCCATTTGACAGTTCCTGGTAAAGTCAGTGCTTGTATGAAAAGCACAGTTCTCAGCTGAGTCCAAAACCAGCTCGAGTCAAGAACAGGTAGTACGAGCTTTCTAACAAGCCCTCACGGACATGCTTCAGCTCTGACCTACATAGCCCTCACTGCAGGATAGAAAAGTAAAGAAATAAATGACAGCAGTGTGTCAACTGGCATCATTTTGGCACCCACCTCAAGAATGTGGCAAGACCCAGGAATGGTGCCTAAGAGGCATCTCTAATCCATTAAATGCATGTTCTCAAGTGACCTTTCGCTACTAGAGAAAACCAACCAATCAGAAAAACCTGATCCCTGCCTCCTCCGTCCTGGACCTTGTCACTGTGACTCCCACTGTAATGGCATTTAATGCCGCTTAATACCAAATGCAGGGACATAGTTTATCATTAAAGTCGCTTTTCCAGGACTAAGCCATCAATTCATTTCAGCAGTCGCCTTTTCTCATAGAACAAATTATCACCAAAAATGCAAAGTATTTGCCTCTTCCAGTAACAGATGGTCCTTAGACAACAGAGAACTGAGTCTTATCAATAACACTCTCAGCTACACAGGGAAAAGCAAGCTTCCTGAGCTACAGTGTAAAGTACCATTTACTGCCACAAGGGAATGCTTGGTGGGACCAGAACTCCTACAGCATGCTGCCTTGAAACAGGAGATACAAGATCCTGGAGGGGCAATTAATGCAGATTTTTCCAACCTATGGAATACGTTTCCATGGGAAGGAGGGGGACACAGGCGGGGAGGAAGAGGGAAGAATGCAATTGCGTGTTATAAAGGAGTGTTGTAATCTGAAGGGGAGATAGGGTTTGGTCGATGGTGGAAAGGTGAGGGACTTGGGCACCTTGTCTCAGCAGCAGCATGGCTGGAGGAGCACTCCCTTGTTGTAGGGAACCAAGCCAGGACAGATCTTGAGCACATGATAACAGGAAACACTGGAGAAGTAGCAAAGATTCCAATAAATGAAGGAACTGATTTTCCCAGCTGTCCCCTGATGAAGGTGTTTGCAATTTCATTCTAAGATGGGGGGGAAATGGGAGGAAGAGGAGGAGGAGTGGGCTCTCTTGCTCATTAAAATCCTTCCTTAGGCTGCCAACTAGACACCCACACTCTAACTGCCTATTTATTTGCTGTGGCTGGGTGGTAGAAGTACCTAGAGAATCACCATAGGAAACCCAGGGCATTTACTCGCATTTTATCTGCATGGACCACCAAAACTCCAACACAAACCTGCCTTTGCATTGACTCTTGCAGAGGGCAGTAGCCCCAGAATCACAGTGTAAAAATGTGTGATAATAACATCAGTGGTTGTTATGAGTAGGATTTTACCCACTTCTGTACTTCACACCTCAAAAGACTCTTCCTGTACCTTTGAAGCAGGAGCCCTTCCTCCTCTCCTGCTTAAACAAACATCAGCTAGCTATATAGAAGAACTTCTTTACTGTGAGAGTGCTGAGGCACTGGAACTGGCTGCCCAAGGAAATTGTGAATGCTCCATCCCTGGCAGTGGTCAAAAGCCACACTGGACGGGGCTTGGAGCAACCTGCTCTAGTGGAAGGTGTCCCTGCCTATGGCAGAGGTTTGGAACTGGATGATCTTAAGGTCCCTTCTAAACCAAACCATTCTATGATTCTATGCTTCTATCTTTGCTTTAACTCTGTTCCCAGAAAAAGGGAAAGAAAAGGCAGTAAATATTGTTGAATTAGACAGAAAATGCGTGTTTCTTCTCATGGGAAAGGCCTTGTATTTTTCAGTTAGTTCAAAGATGGTCTATTAAATATTCTTGTTATAGTAGAACTTTTTAGAACCTAACATTCTTGCTTCCAAGGAGTTACTCTAAAAAAAGTCTTCTGCATTTTAAAATCGGAGGCACTTGTGATATCAGAATTGAGGCAGAAAACAGCTCAATACCCCCAACACCTGAAAATAATCCAGTGGTCCTGATAGCCTTTTCCCTCTTGCATCCCTCTAGCCTCTTTTGACAGAAAAGCAGGCTTAGTAAAAGATTTGCAACTTCTCTTACCTTTTGATGCTTGTAATTTTTGTATGCACTTGGTTTCAAAGCACACCTGTTTCTAGTAACATTCTCCATTAAAAATAATGCTTGATTCTGAGCTTAATCCACAATGGAGGGCAGACCAACTGTTGAAAAACTCCTCCTTCTGGTCTTAAACATATATTGTAATGTTCTGTGTTTGCTGTAGGTTAGCACACCCCCCCCCCCCCCTTTTCTAAGCACACAGCCAAGGGCTGAGCCTGGCTGCAGCTCATTTTTAGGCATCTGACCATCACAATCCAAACTGCAGCTCCTGGTTAGTTGCCTGAATTTCCTGTTTCATGGATGGAGAGATTTCTGCCAGAGTGGACTACACCATAATGTACATGGTGAGAGAAAAGCCACCAAAATCAGCTGTAACAGCTACGTGTTACATGTGTCTTTAGAAAGGGAAGCATAAAGACCTACCTTGACAGCCACTGAGCCTGCAAGGTCCAGTAGCAGGCAAGAAAGCCTCAAGTGACATGGGAGTTCTTAAGATGAAATAGATAGGGCAGGGGTCAGTGTAAAGAAGCATCTTCCTGTGACTAGATAACACTTGCTGCTACTAGGGAAAATATCACCAAGCCAGCTGGAAGCAACAGCCAACCTGGTAAGATGTGAGGTACCAGGTGGGGGGGTATATTAACATTGTGAAATTTCTATTCTGTTTGATATCACTATTTTGAGCACCCTCGAATAAATAATAATAATTTAAAAAAGTTATTGGCTTTGATTTTAATAAAATTTCTGTTTATTCATTTTGGTTTGGGTTTTGTTTAAAAGCTCTTCGGTCACCTTCAGGTGCTGTGGTCAGCAAAAGGCACTGGCATATTAATCAATGGGAAATACTAAGGATCAGGAGTAGTTGCTTGCTTGACTTCAAATGACGTAGGTACTTGCCTTACAAGCCTGAATCCTGCCTTGGAGTACTCCCTTCTATCTTTAAATACTCTTTCTGCTAATATTGTCTTTTATGCACCAGAAACTAAAAAGAGACTAATTGTCATTAGGGGAGACCCAAGTTAATCTGTTCTTCACCTTGATAAAAGATTGGAGACCAGATCCTCTTAAGAGAGGCTGTAATCTTATATCTACAAACAACTCCAAACCCGAGGGAAGAGGGTAATTCTTGCAGACCAGAATTAAAGCCCCTAAGCCTGCAGAGGGACACATACTTATCCATGTTATCCCCAGCCAGTTAAGTTTCCAGCTGCATTTGTAGCTAGGAACAAATGCACACAAACTGAGTTTACCAACTCCCATCATATAAGCATGTGAGCATCAGCCTACTTCCAGTCACCACACACATAGATCTGTTCCCTTTTTATTTAATGCTGTATCATTGAAATAGTAGTTGTGAACGCCATTTGGAAGATCCATCCCACTTGCAGCGCATACAGCCTTGATAATCAACTGCAAGTGAGGTAATAGTACCAAGATGCCTAAAAAGCAGAACTCCTTTAGTGGCTTTAGCTCATCGCCCTCAGAAGTATAGTTAAAGCCATGGCAGCTATGAGGATTTAAGCATGCCTGGTGATAAGCAGTAAAAAGAGGTTTACAAAAATGCCTTGGTAATTGTAAAGATGAATCTGTTATTGCCTGGAAGATGCTCAGATAAGTCCAGAGAAGAAGCAGGGGAAATGTACATGCTAAACACATTGTGTCTTGGAAAACTAAGCAATAGATATCTCTGGATCTGAAAAAAAAGCAGCTTGGCACAAGAATGCGAAGCTGAAGACACTTAAACTATTTAGAACAATTTCTCCTTTCATACGTTTTTTCTACATACTTAGTCAACCTGTTTCATTGTGCTCAGGTTGCACGTGGTTATGTACACAGTAACTGAACTCTGTCCGTAGCATATACTGCATGTAGAGCTTTGCTTTTCACATACCATTACTACATATATTTATCTTAAATCTTAATCCAGTCAGAAAGGCATGAAAATCTGTAAATAGAGGTTTTACTGGCCCAAATCCTGTTAGCATTGCTAGCAATATTTAACCTGGTGATAACGTAACTCCTTCTAAAACAACAGCTAGATCTGATGCAGTAAAAACAGTCTCAAATAAAATACCCACGCCTTTTCATCCAATGAATTTCTCCAACACAACGATTAAGAATACTTAAAGTGCTTTTAGAGGAACTGACGCACTTATCTATCCTTGACTTAGAGTTATCACATTAATTTTTGCTTTGGAACAAGCCTTTTCAGGTTTGTGTCTTGGTGAATGACAGAGATACCTCAGAGTGCTAAAGTGGGCTGCTGCTGCTACACAGCTACCTGAAAATAAAAATCCCTGTAATCATGTGCAGCCACTGTTGTCAGGCTACTGTCTCCCATGCAGTACAAAGCACAGCTTGCTTTGGTCAACACCTGCTGAAGGTGGCTTCCCCAGTTTCTCTAACCACATTGAAGGTACCTTTTGCCCACCTTTGCAGAACTGATGTGTACCGTAACAGATCTAAGACACTGAATACATGAGAACACTGAAAGGGAGGAGTATGCGTGTAGGAAGCTCATATTAAGGCACATGAAAAAAAATTCCTAAAATTCAGGAGGGAAAAAAAGGACAGATGGGTTTTTCAGTAAATACTGTTGTTTCACATCTCCTTGGCTCCATCAGGGGAAACACTTTCTACTAAAAATAGTAGCTGGACTGAAAAGGTACCAATTTATCTGAGGGTATAAAATGAGGTGAGAACTATTGAAAAAGGCAACTCAAACTGTGTTTGCCAGAAAACAGCCAGCATATCATACCAGGAGGCCAGGGGTTAATCTGGTGGTAAATACAGGGTACATGCCTTGGGAAAAAGATTTGAGCAGAATACTTAAATGATGAGGTGCAAATCTGGTAGCTGCACCTCCAATAACCTACTGAGCATAAAAATATTGGTATAGTATTTCCATTTCCAGCTTGAAGCTCTGCCTGGTGCTTTTATGTGCAAAACAACCCTCTCAAACCTTTTTATCCTCTTTCTCTTCCCAAACTTGTCAGTGCATCATCCCCTTGCCAGCAGGCTTCTGCCTTAAGAGTAACTAATTGGCTACACATATAAACAAGCAAGCACACACACAAAACCAGGTAGATATTGCATCTATACATGCTATGGAACCATGCATTTATTCTGTTCTTGTGATAGCTTTGTTGTCTACCCTTTATATCTGAATCCACCTCCCTAATTAAGCACAGCTTCCTCTTGAAGTGTGTGGATTTAAGTTTTGATGAACAGGGTTTCAGGCCCAGAGATGAGCCGTGTTGATATCTGCAAGTATTCTAGTAGACCCAAATGCTTAAAGGTAGAAACATACCCAAATACCTTGGTCATTTTAATAGGATATGTGCATAGAAAGCATTACAGCTAGGGGTGCTTTATTTTTTACAGCACCGGTGGAAATGCAAGGAGTTAATTCCAAGCATCAGGAGCTCTGACTTGACTGGCTACCACTTGGCAAAGGTCAAAACTTTTCCAATGAAATTAAAACATTTCCTTGAAAAACCAAAACCTCTACTAGCATCTGTAGAAACAGAACCACACAGTTGCCCCAAAGCAAGAAGTAGCTGCAATGGACAGGCATACAGGGGGCTGGCAAGTGAATGTTATACATACTGCTGCCTGTGGTTATGAGGGAATTAAAAACATTTGCTGTGATGACATTTTCATTAACAAGTTTCCACTTTGCTCACAAGGGAATATAAACCAGTTGTCTCCACTAGAAGGATCACATCATACAATCAGGAAAACATTGGAAAGGAATAGACATAACATGGATAAATTTAATTTTAGAAAAAGTTACATAAAGACTGTGGGATATTCATGGGAGAGGCTATTCAGATTCTTTCCTCCTCTTGAAAGGAAAAATCTCCCTGCGACTGCAGGTTTAAGGCTCCAGAGTGGACATACATTTATTCCCTATTTCTTTAACATGATTGATGTAACAGACTCAGAGAAGGAGGACTGTAACAGGAGAGAGGCAGTGGTGGTGTTCCTGAGACAGCCAGGGAATAAGGCCACAATAATCTGGTGGCAGATCCAGAGGCAAGTGGGGTGCCAGCCATCACAAAGCCTGAGCACTAAGCACAGAGCAAGGAGAGGGTTACCAGCAGCGAGAGGACTGGCCTGTGGATCAGGGGGAAGGATGCTGAGAGCTTGATGAGCTACGTGGCTTGAAGTGAAGATATGTCAATTTGATTGAAATAGTTACTTTAAAAGTAGGTTTTCTGATGGCAAAATAAGCAATGAGTTGTTAATCACAGATTAATTTTCATCTGCTTTCTCTAAGGACTCTTCATAAACAAAAGGAAAGAGATTGATTTCTCATTCCATAGCAGTAGAATTCAATAACTGTCTAGAAGCTGACACTGGAAATAGATGCTGAAACTCTCCCCACTCACTCCAAGGCTGAGGAGAGCGGGGAAAATGATGTGATTTATTACAGCATTCTGACTAATGCAAAGCTGCAAGGTGCATTCACGAAATCTGCTTACTCTGGAGGTTGCATTAAGAAAAAAAAAAAGAAAAAATAAAGAAAAGAAAAAAGATGAGAAGTCTGGGGGAGAGTTTTTCCCTTGGGGGTGGTCTGACTAAGAAGTGACTAAGAACTCTAAAGGAGAAATTATAGTAAGCAAAAGAGCATCCTAGGGTATCTGCAAACAACTGGCATAAGCATAACTTTTAGTTAGGCAGATGACTAACATGCACATCACTAAACACTTTGTGTGGCATGGCTTTTTGGGTCATCCCGTGGTGTGTAGGCTCACACTCCAGAAACCTCCACGAAAACTACAAAGGTAATGAAGGATGTGCAGGCGGAGGAAGCAATAAAAGATCAGGAGTAGAATGATAGGGAGTGATGGTGATATAACTCTACTTGGGTTGTATGAGACATCACTGTCCTAGTGAGCCAAGAAGTTCACATGCTCTGAAAGGATAGCAAACTTCAATAAAATTCAGAACTCTGTCATGGCAGAGCTGGGGGAGATAATACATGGTATGCTCATGATGCAGGTTGTTGCTCATGATTTGTGAATCTGAAGGGATGGCTTGCACTAAGCAAATTCTCCTCCTGATGTATACAAGTTCAGTAGCAAATTATATACTTTTACTTATGAATTTACCAGCATTTTCCCAATCATTTTACCAAAACTGATATTTACTGATAGGATGTGCAATACACACTGTTCCTTTTGTTTAGGGTTTCTTTAAACCTAATATAACAGGGGAGTGAAGAATAGAGAATGTGTGAATGAAAAATTTCAAGTGTTTGGAACCAATTGTGAATCAAGAAAAAGTTTCCCAACTTTGTCTCCTGGCTTATTTTTGTGCAGGAATATGCATTAGGAAGGAGACATTGTTTTCCTGATATCGCCATTACTTGAACTGTATTTCATATGCCCAGCTATTTTGAGAGGACAGTAATTAGGATTCATGAAACACAATAGCCCAAACATTGCCTGAAACTCAGTTTGTAAACCACATTGCACAGCACTCTGAATAGCACTTTAAGAATTCCACTGGCCAGTTGGAGAAGGATATGCGCTCTCCAGTTCTTGCAAAGATAGCAAAGGTATCACTCAAGTCATGAACCTGGGGAGTTCCAGAGAAATTCAGGCAAAAGAGTAGGTTCCCTCCTGCAACTTATGCTTATTCAATCATACATCATCACTGTCCCTCCACAATTACTAGTATACAAATTCATCGTCTGTGCCAAGCATGAAATTAGCATGACTAAGTATGATGTCTCTAACTCACAATTGCATTTTTCCTTCACCTTTAAGCCCACAGAAGTAATGAGCATATTTTGAAGGATATCCTCAACTAATCCCTGTAGAACAGCAGTAATCAGGACTGAGAATCTGGGAGAAGATGCCCATCCCCATGTCTAAGAGAGGAATGTTCATCAGCTTGACTGAAGCCACTGTGGTCTAAAACTGCATAGCGCATGAGCCAGGATCAGGAGACCTAGCATGTGGGGCTATCAATCCTATCATGGCCATGCTGTTGAACAGGAGAGCAGTAGCTGAGGACTCTCAGGGTCCCATCACTGGATAGCAACAGCAGCAGGAAAAGCCACCTCCTTCTTTGGACAGAATCAATATTGTTTCCTCATTTGCTGGTGCAAAGTATCGGATGGTTTCTGTAAATTGTCATTGCAGTGGAGGGACTTCTTCAAGTAGGAAAGTATTGAAGTGTTTCATTCATGAGGTAAAAATTAGCTTTTCACCTGGGACCGTAATTGTACCATTCACCCCCACATTGTCTCTTGTCCATTTATATTATAAACTCTTATGGAACAGGCACTACTCCTTTCCACATGTGCATGCAACATCCTTCACAGTGTGTCTCCCATTTCAAATGGCACCTCCGATTTGAAATGCAACCAAGCAACAGGAAGTTTGTGAACTGCTATGCAGATGTAAATGATTACTAAGGCTAGTCAGGGACAGAACAAGAAACAGAAATCAAGATTTTCCACTCTCGCCTAATCCACAAATCCATACATTTTCCAAAGAAAGGAGCAAGATCTCCCTTGGCAGTATGGCTTTATGCATAACTTCAATATCCAAATGAAAAAAAAAAAAAAAAGTTTTTTTGACAAAATTCAATTAAGAAAACAAAAAGGACCTATAAAACTGTCCCCAATATGTGG
The DNA here is from genome assembly GCA_024733675.1 of Psilopsiagon aymara. Taxonomy (NCBI): domain Eukaryota; kingdom Metazoa; phylum Chordata; class Aves; order Psittaciformes; family Psittacidae; genus Psilopsiagon; species Psilopsiagon aymara. The sequence continues at coordinate 18,916 of JANRGW010027357.1, read as the reverse complement.
ATATTGTGAACCTACTAAATGGCTGTTGAAATGACTGTAAGTCTCTCCATTGACTCCTGTGAATCCTCAACAAGAGCCTTTATGAACTCAAAGCCAGACAGAGATTGGAAGAGTTGAGGGAATCTTTTTGGTACATATATCTGACACTGCCCTGGGGATTCAGCTTCTGCACACAGAGGAAAGAGGGTTCAAGATAAAATAGAAGGGGAGCTCCCTTCATCTCTTTATTTTAACAGTCAGAGCAATCTGAGAAACATTCTTGTATGAAATAAATCCTATCCTCACTTACACCCATGCAACTGAAGGCAGCATTTGGCTGCAAGACAAGTGTATTTCTTAACTATTTTGAGTGCCATATGCTATATGAGTGCCATATGTTAGCATTTCTTAACTATATATAGCCATTTCAAATGGTATACTGAGTTAAAGGAGAGAGCACTGCCCTGATCTCCCTTTCACCTCTCCTCAGATCTCTCCTCCCCCCTTCCTTTCCTCTTCCTTCTGCACTCCTCCCCGCCTACACTCAGCTTCCTTCATCACACTTCCTACTATTTTTTATTTAAAAAAATAAAACCACAGTATTTTGTATTTCTAATAAACCTCCTCCTCCCCCCCTCCCATCTGACATCTGGTTTTATTCTCCCTCCCTTTCCTCATGTCCATACAGCACAGGTTCCCATTTCAGCAGTGCCAGGGTGATGCACCCCAGCTGCAGTAAGGGCAAGAGAGCACTGGAAGGTACAGTCAGTGCTCCCACAACTCTCCAACCCATCTTCTCAGCCTCTGCTCTCCTCTCTCTCCCTTCCTCTCTCTTTCTCTCCATCTCTTCAGGAGGCTTTCTCCTTTTACTTGAGCACTTAGCTGAAAGCAGCTGCTTCCCACAGGGCTGGTTCAGCAGGTACTTTCCTCCAGCCTACCATATCTTATGTTAAACCTCCTCTAATTTTTCCCTTTCTCAGGTGGCACCAGGAGCTGGCTTCCCCCTTTCAAAATGCAGTAAGTGTGACAGCCTGACTCTGGCATAAAAGCCTTTAACACTTGAAGCCTAGGCGTTGCAGGTTAAAACAGCTTCCACCACACAGCTCAGCTTGCTTTGTCATCAGAAATGCGAAGTCTGATGGCTGTGGCCTGGTACTCCTCAAAAGAAGAGAAAAGACACCCGTAGGGGTATCACCCTGAGCCCCCACACTTTGTGCAGCATTCTGCACCCTCTGGCAATTGCAAAGCAAGCACTGTGGGCATTTTCACCGCTAGAAAGGCACACAGTATGACACAGAGGAGAACAGGCAGCATCCAGAGACTGACACATCACGTTCTGTAGAAGCACGACTGAGCACAAGCTGTAAGGGAGGAGCCCAGTGCTGGGAAAGACCTGGAGGATAAAAAAACCCCATAACGTTCTGCAGATAAAGACTGCAGCTTTTTCACCAGGTTGTGCTGTGACATAAGTTCATCTCTTGTTACCACTGCAGTTTTTTAATTTGGTTGTTGTCACTAATAAATAAAGGGTGGAGGATTTATTATTATTATCATTGCAGTGGAACAAGCACTTAAAAATGTTTGTTCAGTGTAATCTGTGCCTCTACAAATCTACCCATGGAAGCAGCATGGTGAAAAAAATATATATGTTTACAACACACAGTAAAAGCCAGGTCCACCATGTAGGAAATGTCCCTTCACAGCCCATACCAAGCAAAGCTAAGAACAGGCAGCCCAAAAGAGGAACATTAAGGCAGTGTAAAATTCACCTCCATACCCACAATCAGCCAAAATTATGTAAAAATGTATGCTTTCTTTAGCATAGGCCAAGATTAGTCTGATTTACATGAAATGCCTGCAGGCTGCTGGTGCCCTCTGAGACCTCTCAACTCCTGACAGCAAATGTGAGCCTGCCTGAAGAGGCAGAAGCAGCAACCCTGCTGCAGCTTCCCAGCACGGCTCCATGCTGCCACCAGCCCTTCTTCCCCCTAAGCAGCTGGACTCCTCAATGCAAAATACATCCTTTATAAGGAGCAGTTCCAGGATGAGGGAAACACCACAAAATGTTGGAACCCAAACTGGCATGGCCTCATTTCATCTAACTCTAACAGATTTTATAGTATACCATATAGATCAACAACGCACATCTGAATATCACATTCTACTGAGGCTCAACCTCAATTTATACCTATTAGGAGTGTATAACGCATTTATGTATTTTTCAAGAAATATTGCAATTTATGATTTGCATGCTTTATTGCCTTATAATTATAATCCAACAGTGCCATCCACTGCTTCTCCAAATAATCTTTGCTTAGTTTCTTCCTGAAGTCATCTTTAGTAAGTCACAGCACTAGAACTGAACAGTTTGACAGTGTATACATACACAGAATATATGTGTGGCCAGATGTGGGGGTAAAAGAAATAAAGAGCAAAATCAAAACTGTAATCTGGTGATGTTCATAAGGGATTACCAGAGCTGTCAAACAAAACCTTTCTGAGCTGTAGATAACACCACGTTTCATAGTCAGAAAAACCACACTCCTGAGTCACAAAGAGAAAGCTTGTGTGCGTAACTGTATAAATACTTCTTGAAGTCAATCCAACAAAATAATGCCTTTCAACTCAAACTTTTTCCCAAATTTAATCACCTAGCCAACAGGAACAGAACACCCCATGCTATGAAATGCCAAGTAATTCTTGCCAGCTCTTTGGAATTGCTGCTTTGGATGACAGCAGCCAGCACCCTGAAGAACCATAACCTCAACACTGAGATCTTCTGATGTGTCCTGTGACTGTTGGACCTCCAGGTCTGTTGAATCATTTGATGCATGATAAAGATTCCCTTGAAGAAATGAGCAAGTATGTTCCCAGGGCCTCACTAATGCTATTGCCTTCCCAGCAGGAAACCATAAAAATGCAGCCTGAATTCAATCAAAGCGTTGCTCTTTTCTCTTATTTTGTATGCATCTTCACGTTGTATTTCAAATACCGTACACACATGTATACACGTACACATGGGTATATATGCAAGTACGATCACAAACACTGCCTGCACGTTCTTCATAGACACCTATAATAATACAAAGTACAATTTAGGTATACATATTTTTAAGTAGCTCTTAAAATTTTGCTTCTAGCTCTGTATTTAGGAGCTCAAGTAAGTACAGACTGCTTTTAAGAGGTAATAAGCTTTGACTGAGTTTTGTCACACCTCCAAATACTCAGGTCCCTGAAGTTCTCGAGAAAAAGAAAAGGCACCTGAAATCTTTCACACCTCAATTTTCTTGTTTCTAAAATGCAGAGAAAACAAACCAACCACACTAAAAGCTTGGCATTTACATACCGTGAGCACACCAAAATACCCAAGATCCCATATTCCAGCCATCCAAATCTTTTATTTTTGTCAAATCTGCACAAACTTAGAACTGATGTAAATGGTCAACTGAACATTTCTCTTTTATGAGGAACCCTTACCATGTGGACCTACAAAGGTTTTCACAGTATAACATAAAAGAAAGTACAAGTCAAGCACTTACTGAAAGTTAGAAAATCCAGCAAGTGATCTAAAAGGTGATTTTCTTTCATTTCATATTCAAGTTGGATCTGAATTCAAGATCCAAAGCAATGATTCTGTCCCTGCCATGAAAATGTGATGCTATACTAATGCAGGTAGGCACAATTCATGTGAGGAATTTTCCAAGTCAGTGAGCAAGTGGATTAAAACAAAAACAATCAAAAAAGACTGAAATTAAGATTTGTGTATTGCACTGCATAGAAGCTCCCAGGCAGGAAACTGCATCTGTAAATGAATCAGCATTCTTCATGTCAATAATGGACAACTATTACATATGGATTTATCAACTCTGCATGGATGTACGTGGACACATGCAACACTACATACACATCAGCTACTAACAAGTGGGCTATTTACCACCTCGGTATATGAAACCAAACCAAAAATCCTTGAAATGTGGCTCTATTATACTCCTTGACAATGAGAACCAGGATGCAAATGTACTGTGTTTGCCAACCCATTTCCTAGCAGAAAGCAGAAGAATTGTCTACAGTTTAAATCCTCCTCTGAAAGCCACTCACAATCAGAAGGGACTTCCCAAACCTTTGTCTCAGGAATGAAAAAGAACTTCTGGATGTGGGCAACTGGGAGTGATTTAATGGTAGTTTTTATTTTATAACTAAAAGGATCATGTTTATTCAAGTATTACTTCTGCCAATACCTCCCACAACAGTAAATTTATCTAACCCTTGAATCATCAATAGCACATGAAAAAACTGCAAACATCTATCTGGCCGATACTGAGCCAAAACTCAGGCATATGGACTGTTGTATATTCTGTCATCGGGAATAAAGCATTGCAGTACATTTCTTCTATTTATAGTTCAAAGAAATTAAAAAGAAAATTACAAAACCTTTAGTGTCAGCAAAGGGAGCTACAAAAGCTCCCTGGGCTTACACTGCTCATGACCACAACTTCACCATATGCAGTTAAAAAATAGCAACTCTGATTGACAATATTTATCAGTTTTGTTTACGTGAAACTAAAAGGAAGACTTGCAATACACTGTAGAGTGTCTAATCTGACACTGTATTGTATACTTGGAGGGAAAACAGTAACAAAATGTGGGCAAGTTCAGTAGCTAAAATGCATGGTTTATGACTGAGAAAACTCTTTCAGAACAAAAGCTCTTTTTTCCTATCATGTACCAGGGCCATGCTTTTAAAAGATTAAACCCAGCATGTTTATGAGACCATAACATTTTGGAAAATTATTCCTCAAATACACAGACACATGTATACACACCTAGCAACTAATGAAAAGCCTTTTCAACCCCAAAGGCCACGCAGAAAGAAGAAACAGCCTACTCTTCTTATTTGTTTGAATCTTGCCAGTCAGACAGACTCTTTACCAGTCACACAGATCATCATGTTACTCAACTATTTGCAGTGAAGACAGTGGCAAAATGCTAGCATAACAGCAGCAGAAAGCACACTAGCACAGACATGAATCCAAAGGTCAGATCCTTAGATGGCCTCAACTGGAGCAGTTCTGCTGATCTGAATAACAAGAAACTGAAAAATGAGCTCTACAGATTTCCACAGACCTTTAAAGATTCATGGAAAACATGGCTGGCAGGGAATTGAAGACATTATTCAGTACATGTTACTGACCGAAGGGAGGATCAGATTTCTTTAACCAAAAGTCATTAGCTATTAAACACAAAGGTTCGGGAACATTCTTCAGCTCATTCCTAAAATTTGCCAGAAGCGAGAGGGATGTACTGGGAACACTGCACTCTCCTTATCTCCTCTTAAAAATACACACTTCTCACTGCCACTGGACTCTGGGATAGAAGAAGCTCTGGTTCACCTGTTCTTCTGGTCCTCTCTCCCGAAGGACCTTGAAATAGCTTGTTTAAGCATACGCCATCCCTCCCACAGCTCCGGAAGTTATAAACTCTAATGCAAAACTCTCTTTCATCAACAGACAGTGCAATAAAGCCTCAAAGGCCACCAACATAACAAGCTGATAGCAAAGCCAGACTGGTAAGAAGATTAATTTATGTACAGAGAGATTACAACCTACCCACAATGTGGGATCTAGCATGGATTCACAATCATATCCAGCAAACAGATGTTTGGATATCAAGGCATATGAGAAACTATGGTTCAAGGGAAAAGACAGAAGTAGTGCCAAGGAAATAACTTTTCTTCATTCTCCCTCAAATACTGAGGGTTTCTTCCCCTTCTTGTATCCAGGAGAGTACAGTGCAAAACTCAGTTAACAAATAAGTGGAAGATGTGACCCAGTGATTTTGTAACTCTTTATCTTGTGCTGGCTCTCCTTCCCCTGCAGTGTAAGAGTGCAGCTCAGCTCACACAAAAGGCTCAGCCTCTAAAGAGCTCAGACTGCTTTGACAGCAAAGCTGGCACGCAGCATACCAAAATTTAGTCTCAAATGCACCTGTATCAGTCTCTCCACTAAAAATCATGCAGTAATGTGATTTAGTCTACTCTAACACCAAGAATACTGCCTCCTCCCATGGCAGGCCAAGGAAGACAACGCAAGGAACAACAAAATAGTTGCCTTTAGCTGTAGAAATAACAGCTGTAGAAATGGGGTGATTTTGTTCTTCATTGTTCTTCAAAACTCACACAGGCAAAGAATCCATGGCAGGGCAAGCCCTATGTTATGAATCTCAGTTGGCAGAGATCTGATCTTGTAATCTGTGATCCAACCCAAGACTTTTATGACAGTCTTAGGTTGGAAAAGAAGAAGTGTCACAAGAAAATCCCTGCACCATGCTGTTCCCCGATCCACGTAACCATGCTTTGGACACAATGCAATTTAAGGCAAATTAAAGAAGATTGGAAGCTTACAATTCGCCCCAGTGCATGGCAATTCAAATTTTCCGGAGTCACCGGACCCTCCAGGCTGTATTGTGCCTCTTCGTGAATGCTGATCTTCCCTTAGGTCACAAGTGTGCTTGGGTTTGTGCTGGGTTGTCATCACTTATCCAGCCTTTCTTTGGCTGGCATTTACACATTCTGCAACCTAGATTTGCACTTTCCACAAAGGCCATATACTATCTATCACCAAGTGATTACAGGCTGGCATTCATTTGTGACAATGCCTTATGTAACAGTACCACAAAGTAATGAGTTTATCCTCAAGGTTAACCTTTTAGTTCAAAATATGTATTTTCTCCTCACTGCTGCTGTGGGAAGATTTCTTTCTTCCATTGCTATATCTCCAATTTTTGCACGGATTTACGTCCTGCCCCAACATATTTTTCAGTCTTACAGCTGTCAATGAGGATCAACTTTAAGCTTTACAACAAGCTACCGTACATGTGCCTGGAAACTGCAGGCAACATATGCTGAAGTCCACACCTGTGGAACAGAATGACTCTGAATGTGTTTTCTTTTCCTTGTCAATTTTTGAGTGCTGTCTTCAAAGCTTTGGTAGACACTCTGCAATTTGTTATTGCTTTGGGAGGGAATTGTTTTTTTAAATATGTTATAAATGCACTTAGAAGTCTGACTAGTGGAAAAGGAAGGGCTGCTCCTCTTTGCTATCTGAGGAACTACAGAACCTCTGTATAGTGCCAAACTTTATCATTCTGCAGAGTGATGCTATAAGTTTCTCACACTCAGCCATCTTATAAGGCAGCATTTGTATGAAGAATACAAAAGGAGTAGCATATTCTCCCTCAGTGCAATAAAGGGTGTAAACCTGTCTGATTTTGACAAATTTCTTTTTTTTAAAAAAAAAAAAACTTCGGCAATATCAGAACATTATTATTTTCTAAATGAAATACTATCAGCTAAGCATCATAGCCTGAAGGAAATCACTTAGAACTGTTGTTTACAGTTATAAAGCATAAAATAAAGGCTGGATCATACACCAGAGATAGTTTTATTGATATGGAGAAAAGCATGTTTATCTTATATTGACAAATTTATGAATTTTAGGATATTTCTGATGGGGGTGGTTGCAAATCAGTGATTAAACGTGATTTCACATCTGTCAATTACTGACAAGAATAAATGGCTTGAAATTGTGACATTTCACTTCTGGTGTTCTGCAAATTCTGCATTAGATGTACAATCAGCTTCACTTATGTGTACAGTTCCAGTAAGTTCAGAGGGAATATTAAACACATTTGGTTATTGTAGGGGAAAGACACTGCTCACTCCTTTAAATCTGAGTAAAAGTTTACATTTACTGAAAGCTAATACCTTCCTAAATGATTTCATTCATTATATGAATCTACCCTCAATTAACTGCCTTAACTGCCCTATGAATTAACAGGTGGTACTTTGCAAATCTCAGAATCATTTAGGAGTTCAGATTTCATTTCTCTGACTCTGATTTACAAGATGACATACACTCCACATAGCCTTCAGGTGGCTTTGAAAAGTGTAAACACTCTAGGTCCTTCCAGATGTTTGGTAAATGCATTGTCACTAGCAGAAATATCATGAAATAATTGGTAGGTTTGTCTTTTTCTCTATTACCTCTCAAAGTGAGAGAAAAACTGAACTGGAGATAATGAACCTTTCAATAACAATGTTTTGAAAAAGGTTGTTGTTTCAGATATGCATAGAAATGCATACACAATCGGAAAGAGGCACCAAAAAAATCAGGTGTGGTATATTGCAAATCTATTGTCCCAACCCCTCCTTTTCTGCAATGACATTTAAAGAAAAGATTATTCTCACATTAAATGACTTTGTGATTTCCACCAAAGCTGTGAGAACTTGATCTTTTTTATCAAAATAAGGTCACTGACGTCATTAAGGAGGGATGGCAGCTGCTCCAAGTTTAAGATTGCAACAGAGTCCAGGCTGGAATCTCAGTCAAGACCCCACAAAAACATTCCATTGAAAAGGGGGTTTCCCTTGCGCAACCACATGAGGAATGGCAGAAGAAGAAAGATTTTATGCAGTCAGGACCTACCATCATGTTTCCTGTTTGGGTTGCAAAATTCTGGCTTTCTTTTTTACCATAAGTGACCAACTTCAATGTTCAAGTTCTATCTTGCATTTTGCTGTGAGGAAGAAAAGAAACAAATCCATGGACACAAAGCAAATTTAGATATTTTGGTGTCCTTCCTATCAGGCTCCTTGTGCAAAAATCAATTCCATGATGCTTTCAGTTCCCCAAACTTACCCTCCTCAGCCAAGTTCCCTTGGAAATAACGATTTAAGATACCACACTGTCAACCAGCCATTTTCTCATACCAGTTTCTCCCCAGTAAATTTCAAATTCCCCATTCATTTTCAGCCAAGTCTGATAGAATGGTAGGTGCAGGATGAGTGAGAACTGGTATGCAGAGCCAATGTGGGAAAGGTTGCAGCATAAACCCTTCCCGTACATCAGAAGATATAAACAGGAGACTCATGAAAACAACAGGAAGAAGAGGAGAAATCTTTTTCTCTAGAAGTCAGTGAGAAACAGGACTTTGTGGGTTGTGCTCTTTGTGAACTACTTGTTTTAGGAAACATGGGATTTGGCCTGTCCGTTGTCTTCATGTAAGCGATATACACCCCCTCCCCTGTTCTTTAGCACCAAGTATCACTTCTTAGTCTTTTCTTGGATTAACTCAATTATTTCAGGTGCCATTAAAGGTGAGACTCAAGCTACAGTGTGGTGGGCTTACTTATGCTTAACTAGGAAATCTGCCCGCAATCAACACTTGCAATACTTTTTCTCAAGGGCTTGTATCAAATGGTTAACAAGGTACTTACATAGCCTTTTAAAATAAAGATACTACGCCTCCTTAACACTGGCAGCAAAAAGACACCATCAGCACTAGTTTTATAATAGGAGATAAGACAAAAGGTAAAACTAAGGTAAAAGAAAACACTTCACATGAAAAACAAGGAGACTGGGTCCAGGCAGACTCTGCTGCTTCACATCCCAGAGCAAAGCCAAGCCCCATCAACATGTCCTGTGTGAACCAGTCCCAGACAGTTCGGTCCTTCCTCTCTCCACAGAATAGCTTAAGAAAAATATTTAGTGTCCTTTTGATCTTTTGGCTCCTTGCCTTGGCATGTCTTATGGCTTCAGCCGGAACCTGGAAGAAGCATCCTCCTAATTAATAGCTCAGGAATTATTTCAGACTGCCACCCACCAGGACTGTTTAGTTGGATGGATTGTGTGACCTTTCAGCTGCTCTTCTCCAGGCTCATCCCAGTGATCAGCTTGTGGCTGTGCCCACCACAATCCTGCCTACCTCAAGCAACCCCTCATTCTATAGCAACCCTAAAAAGACCTACTAGGGCCTGCCACCACTCAGCTTTTCCAGTATATCAGGACATTTTTATATGTTATTCTCCCGTACTTCAGACTCCAGCAATGTTGCAGAGCAATGCTGCAATGCCCCATTCCCTTTTAAAATGTGTAAACAGTTCCACATTCAAGACCTAACAGATGAACTCTTCCTAGGCCTCCCTTCCAACCTTTCAGACCATTAAAACTGTGTCTGCTCCTAGGAAAGTGCTTCCACATACAACGTAACCTATAAAACATACTGTTAACATTTATTTGTGGAGTCTGTATACAAACATGTGAGGAGGATTCACAGACTGATATAAACCAGAAAACAATGCCCCTAAGCATAACTTTATGGCTAACACTTTCAGATGAAACCTGATTTTGATAATCTCTGGGTTTTCTTGGTGTCCACCATGAAACATCTGTAAAGACCTAATTTTTCAGAAGGTTATGGGAACCCATATGCTGAAGCACAAGCCCTTTTAAGGTATTTTTAATGGATCATTGAAAGAATAAGACATCCAAACCAGTTAGTCACTCTCAAAAAATCTTGACCATTATGTAACCTTATTTTTCTAGTTGTGAATAATTGACTGAGCTTGTGAACCCACACACTCAAATTCATGGCGTTTCTTTGTAGGTCTGTCTGTCTGTCACACAGCAGCTTGGGAATGCTGCATTTGCTCAATTAAAAATGTTAGAGACTATTCCAGATGCACACAGCCAAGGAAAACTAGCACGACAGTAATGGGGAAACCAAAGAGACTTCATCATCTGCTTTGTGCGTCCCACTCCCTTTTCGGTCAAAGGTTTGGCTGACAACATTCATTAACGTTTTCTGAAATAACAGTACCATTCTCTCATCTCTTCCCATCCCACTTTTCTAACAGAGGTTATTGTACTGCCTCTCAGCAAATATCTTATTTTTCCAAATAATGGGAGGAAGGAAGTGGAAGGTGAGGGACGCAAACACAGGCCTTCATAGGCAAATGGAGGCTGTGGGACACAGGTAGCAGAATAAATACTCACAGTATGTAACTCTTTGGGAGCATGATTAGTGATCCTGATGAGACGAAGGAGGATGGAGAAGGAAAGTTAGAACGAGGAGGCACAGAGAAGGTGTCCCTCCCAACACGGAAGATTAGCAGAGAAGAGCAACTCTGTGATGGAAGCCTTGTGACTTGAAGGTACAAATAGAAATGACCCAAATACATACTGTATGGAGTTCTGAAAGCTTCCTTCAAACTTCAGGTCAAAACTGACAGCTTGAGGGACTTGATGATCAAATGTTGGAAACAAGGGCCAGTGTTAACAGCTTTTGGACACATATTTTCATGCTAATTAAAAAAAAAAAAAAAAACATGAGCATCACATGAAGGTGTACCCCATTGGGTTTTTTTTTCTCTGCAAAGCCACTCCAGCTAAAACGCACTTAGCCTTGGCTCTGATCCAGAAAGTTTTGGCTCTGCAGAACTCCTTCAACAGTGGGATAATTTTCTTCTCAACCATAAGCGCACCACCTTCAGTAAAAACAAACCAAGGATACTTGTGATCCATAGTGTTTTACCTCCTAACAGGAGACAACATTCAGCTTGTCATTACACATTTAGTCTGGGATGCCGAATTAGCCCAATGTGGAAAACACAGCCACATGCTCATCTTCTACACGTTTCACAGATGTACTGAAGGAAACTTACCTAAGGTCTACACTACACAGAAACCTACAGAAAACAAAACAACCTGATGGAGCTGATGACTAGGTGCCCACACTGATTATGTTTTTCAAATCCTAGTACAGTTTGTACATATGAAAAGTTGACTGACAATCTTGACATTTTGATCATGGCAAAAGAACAAACATTCAGATGAGCTTTCCATAAATACTGTGCAAGCCTCTGTTTTGTCCACACAAATCTGATAAGTGTGTGCACAGATGAAGAAACTGCATGTGCAAGCTGAACCATGCAGTCAACAGTTTCACAACAAGTGGATGGCTTCACTGTCATGCTTGGCAGATGAATCAGAGACATAGGCTTTAACCTTTTCTCTCTCTGGGCTAACCCCAAGATGCACTGTGGTATACAGGTAAGTATAATTGTTAGCATTGCAAGTATTTACATATCCTGTTACATTATCCTGAAAAAATGTAAGATCTGCCTCTTTAGCACTACTGGTGTTGGAAAGGACGGTATGAAACTTACCTGAATAGGCAGCAATAGTCAGTAGCTCAGAAATTTTGATTTCTACCTTCTAAGAAGTTACTATTACTAATTTTTAAAAAAGCAATCATTTAATATAGCATTATACTCAAAGATATTCAGAATGTTCACTAAAAGAGCCCCTTTCTTGAAAGGAGTAATACTAAATTGAGCACCAGATTGCACTTGCCAAACATACTCGATTTCCTCTCTGGAGCCTACACTGCCTTTATAGCACAGACTGATGGCTCTGGCAGTGTGGTGTGTTGCAAGGAGCAGCATGCTAGCCTGGCTAAGCTCAATAGGCCTACCATAACATCTGTCCAACATAGAGAAAGACTGATGCCCCCTCAGCACTCTTATTTCAGGTTGGCTAACAATCTGCAGGAGCCCTAAGATTCACAGGACAACAAAAGATGGGCTAAAGAATGCTTTCAATATATTTGGTCTAATATGGCCACACTGCAGTCCTGCCTAAAATCAGGAGTATGCTTTTGGGAGTGGTGGGTATGTCTGTCAGGGTGCAGGTGTACACCAAAGAAGGAGGCTGCTTTATCTTACACTCTCATCTTAGGCACTTTTCTGCAGGACTAACACCTCTGCTGAACTATCTTTACTAGATTATCCCCCTAACACAGTTCCTACTTTGGCTGGCTTCACCGGCCCTCCTCTGAAGAGCATGCCACTCCCCATTCCTTTTTGTCAACTCTGAATATATTCAGCTGCTTTCCTGCACTTCCTGGGTTTTTTGAGCACATCAGCCTGCACACTTCACCTTCCACAATTAAAATATGAGCTTATCAGTAATGAATAGATTACTTGAGATAGTTTCTGCTGATTTTAAACTGGGCATTGTATTACTACACATCTTATTAATGGAGACTGATTACTAAAGACACCTTAAGTTACTGGCACCTGCAGTTGGAGCTCTGTGGTCTCAGTGCTCTTGGAAACCAGGTCCACCATACCCCAGGTGAAGACACTTTAGTGTCTAGGACTCAAGAATCAGACTTGAATCCTCTTCATACATAGCCCAGCCATGTCAGCTTTGAAGGAAGGAACCAACAGTACCACAGGCAGCTGAAGGCCTGAACCCTCATTTCTGATGCTCACATGGGGCTGACTTTGGATTCTAAGAAAGGACAAGTTCATACTGCAACATCTTGTGCACTGGCAGCCTCTACATTAGTACTGGCAGTAATGCATCTCTTCCTTCTTCCATTGATTGACCACCTATGTGCATGTAACTTTTGGCACCATAAACATCTTAGAGACTTCCAGCCCTCCCATTTATACCAATATTTTTTTCCCAGTGGCCAGAAAGCACTAAAGTCACAAGGAAGACTGTCATACACAAATAGCTCAAGGTTAAAAGACTGAGGTTAAAACTCCAGACCTAGATTTTGGTAGGATATTACGCAGTGAAATGCAAATAGAGCATCTGACTTTCCTGAAGCACACAACATCTTTTTCAAAAGTCAACAAAATCAAATCAGTTAATAGTTTCTTTTAATTCCTGTTTCTTTCCAAAACAGTGTGAGCAATGATACAGTGATGCTAGAATGGCTGAAGATTCAAGAAAATCAGTACTGATTTTAAACTGCCACTGTTGTGGCCCGAAGCCCCTAATTTTTACAGTCATGCTTGTTTGATAGGGTAAGTTATGTAAAGCATCGTTGTCATGTAAGTAGCCAATAATACATTTGCTATCATCACTGCTGCTTTTATCCTATTACTTTCAGTCTAAGCAGCAGCCATAAAACCTATGTATTTTATAGCATAAAACCCTGGGGAAGAACCCTTCTACCTCTGCCCACAGTTGTGTGTGCACAAGTGCAAATTCCACGTCTTCTTTTTCTGCATCTTTACAACTTCTTCCATCCAACACTTACTCAATCCGGCCAGGCGGGGAAGGCGAACACATAACATAGGATGCATGCTCAGCTGAGCCCAGCGCATAACCTGAAACTTCAGACTCAAGCAACAGCAGCAGCAAAGAGCCATCACGGACAGGAACGATTATATAACAGAGCTCATCTAGGGGATGAGTTCAGAACCAGGAGAGTGGAGGGGAGGCACACAAAGCTTCACTTCTTCATGGAAAACAAACTGGGAAAAGGAGGAAATTTTGCAAGGAGACATGGAAACGCAAAGTGAATACCTTTTGGTTCCCTGCCCCAGAACTCATCCTCCCCAGGCTTTGTTCTGCAGAGAGGAAGTAGGAAACAAAAATGAAAATATTTCTGGCATGAACCAAGAGTTAAGAGAAAAAAAAAAGGGGGGGGGGTGAATGACTGCTAAAATTCCATATTTCCACATCTGCTTTCAATTATGCTTATGTCATTTTATTATTTGACGAAACCTGTCCAAGGAATTAGGCTTTTGTCGGATGCCTTGAAATGTCATTAAGTGCTCATACACAAACACATACACATACAAAGAAAGTCACGTTTTCCATCTGATATAAACGTGGTTACTACCCTGGAGGATGATAGGAGGAGGGAGGTGCTACCAAGTTGCAAACCATCACTTCCCCATACCCCTGCCAGCTTTGCCCTCCCATGTAAGGCCAAAGGGGAGCTCCCCCTTTCCCCAGTATGACCCGTGTTACATGAACTGGGATGAGCAAGAGCTTCTCAGATTAGGCTGGGAAGGAAGGTGGGGGAAAAGTGTCCTTTTACAAGTTATAATTTTGTCAACAATCCAAATCTGGTTTTAAATTAAATATTAGCAATAAACTCGGAGAGAAAAGATTTCCACAATGCATGACAAAGGAAGTGCTAGGAGCATATGTCTTTTCAACAACTCAACAGATGTCTCTCTCTCCCTCCCAGTTATCCCAGCCCATCTATTTAAGGTTCTCTATACTTTAAGGAGCTGAAGCCCTCCGACTGCTGTTTGTGTACTAGCTTCAGAGGAAATCCCTACAGATCTGCTGTTCCTTTACACAGACTGAGGTATTTTTTCAGAGGAGGGGGCAGAAGTGCTCAACACCTTCTGGAAGAAAGGCTGGACTCAGTGAACGCACATCCCACTAGAAACACCAGAAGTGTAGAGCACCAAGGGTCAGCTAGTGGCTTTGAAAAGAGGGAAAAAAAAGAAAGAAAGGAAAAAATCTTGTCTCTGATCACTTAATTTGTGGCTTGTTTTAGAAAGCAGCCTCGCTTTACTGCTCAACAGAATTGTGATCTCATGATAACAGCTGAGGAAATAAAAATCTCTGTTTCTTTTGGCATTTTCTCATTTCAGAGAATCTGCAGGCTTGGTGATGTGTTTTCACTCATCATGCTGATATTACTGCACAAAATGCCTTGGCTTTTCATTATCTTATCAATGAGGCAGCCTGGGGAATCCATCACTGACACCTATTCAGGCCATAAAGAATAATCCTTGTCCTGAAGATTTTCCATCTTCTGCTTTCCAGACTCTCCCATGCAAACTTTTGCTTGAAGAATTGGTTTTTTTTGCAGAATGTCATAAACAGCACTTTCTTGCACTACAGTCAGTGCTTAGGAAAATGAAACTTTTAAACAGTCAGGCAGCTTAATTTCATGTATTTCTATATAACTTTCTTATACCTCTATCATTCATACTCTCATAGCAAGAAGTCCCTCCATTCTACACGCACCAGCTCCAGGTAGCACAGTACCCACATACTCAGTGGGCTTTCATTTTCCCTTCGTTTCCATAGTGAACCCATCACCATTTTCCTTCCAATATGCTAAGTGACACATCTGAAGCTCAAACTTGAACAGACCTGTGGTCTGTGACAGAAAGATAGATGACTTGACTGCTCTGCGTGTGGAACAATGGGGTTAACCACAGCAGTAAAACATGGAGATTAGCACATGATCCCAAAACATATCACAGTGATAGAGCCATCACATCTGTGGTGTAAAGCATCAGGATTTATTCAAGCCCAATTCAGGTTTTAGCAAAAAAGAAGCCCTAACACTCAGCTGAAGGAGTAAATAAAGAGATCTCCCAGAAACTATCCCATACTGGAAATTAAAAAAAAAACACAAAACCATCCTTTTTAGTTTTTCTAGAGGCCTTTTCTAAGGTGATCAATGCCAACAAAACACCAAACCACAATAAAGGGGATACGATGAAAATTAAAGAGGAAGCCATTGTGCTAAGATGCACCTAATTTTGATTAAGAATAGCGTTACTGAAATACGATTAGTTTTGTAAAAAATAATAGCAGGAATGGTTACTTCTTATTTGGTTGATACTTTCAATCCTAAACAGGGAGGTAAGAATATCTATTCCAAAATATGTGCTGAACTCAAAATCCAGGTACCTCAGATACAAACCAAAACAAGGACTTCAAAATTACCTGTCAGTTCCATAAAAACCTGGCTCCAGATCTTGGCCTGTAAAGTCCATCTCTCTATTCAGAGATGCTCTGAGGTCTTCTAGATGGACTGAAGACATTCATCCAATGTCTTAAAAGAAGTAACACTCAACAGCATGATAGCTCAACAAAGCTCCAAATGGAAGAAGAGCTTCCCTTTGAAGTTTTTCACTAGTCAGAACACAGTGAACATCAGAAACCTGTTGCGGTACAACATCCCACCCAGTTTTGCTGATTGGAAATATATAGAACAAGTAGATTTCTTTCCTTCTTTGGGACTTTTCTGATATCCTATCCCTAACTTTAGCATATATTCTTATTTTTAAATAGTTAATGAGGCTGCAAAGTCTTCAGGACAGAAAACATCTGCAGCGTGCTAGGCACTGTGCATACAAAATATCCAGACACTAGTACAACAGGAATAAGTAATCACTTTAATAAAAATTGCAAAAGATATCAGAAGCAGGGGACCAGGAATTACTTAGACACATGGAACAATTGGAAATCATTTACCATACTTGAGATGTTTGTGCGTTGCATAAGGCTGTCTCTGGTTACAAATACTGTTGGTTTTGACTGTAAGAAAGAGAGGAGGTAGTGATTTCTAGTGTGCTCTGATAGTGCTCATGCTATTTGTCTCTTTTGACTACTTCATAAACAATGGCTGAAAGAAAAAGCATAGCTCAGGGGTGGGTTTTGAGGCAGTTCAATTCCAAGGTGCCCCTGCAATCACCAGCACACACAAAGATACTGAGAAGCCACTCGTACACAATGGGAAAAGGGGAAGATGATGCAAGAGGGATGGGGGGGGGGGGGAAATCTGGCATAATGTTCATCAGCAGAAGCCCTGGGTAGAAACATGGTCTGTACAATGTCTGCTGGGCAATGTGGCACTAAAGCTTTCTTTGGGACCAAACAAACTGAAGCTTTAAGCTGGAAAAAAAAGAAAAACCTAAAATCTGTTTGTGGGTTGCATTCCTGCAATAATAAAGTCATGACTCACTGAGCGACTGACAAAGTTATAAATTAAATGGTGATTTAGTGAGTTATCTCACACCTACCTTGGAATGCAGTCAGGAGGAAGAATGTTTCTAAAGGGACAAAAAAATAGCCATTGCATGACTAGAACTAATGGGGAATTAAATCACAGTAAACATTCGTGGCAAACTTCTGAGTTTTTGTATGATCCCATATACAATATTACATTCACTCAGGAGTATGTGCAGGGCAGGATGGGTCTGAAATTCCTCTTATCACAGCAAGGATTAGTGCTCTCACTTTACAAAGCAACATTCATTTGGCAAAGCTAAAAAGCAGCTGAATTCAAGGACCTGCAAGTCTGATGTGCTGAAGAGGATTCAATCTTAAGCTGAAATAAAGCAGTGCTGCTCCGCTACAGCAACCAACACAAATGCAGCACCATTACCCTCTTCCAGCTGAGAACATGGCCCATTCCCCTGCTGGGTCACACTGAGGCAGCCTAGAGAGGAGTCCTCTGCATGGAGGACTCAGGCATGGCAGATGAACAGCAGCAAGGCAAATACAACCTGAGCCGAAGTAACTTGTTTTCTTTTAACTTCTAGCTCTTGTATCCAAAATTAAAGGGTGGTGATAATTCAGGAAAAAAGATAAAGTTGGGGAAAGGATATTTGGAGGGGCTGACAGGGAACAAATAGGACAGAGTTGATATTTTAGAGGTGGCTCAACCCAGCCAGATCCCTATCAGATGGGACAATTTCAAGGAACCTGCCCTCATGCAGCTACTCATCACCATCTTAAAAATGGGTGAGACTGGGTAGCAATTTCTGAAGCTTCTAGCCCCAATAACTAAACCGAGATATGAAAATGGTCCAGCAAGAGGGATGCTGAAGAAACTGTGAAGAAAGTTACTCACACCTCTGTGGGAGCTCAGAACCAGGGTATATTTACGACTGTATTTGCTGCTGCTATATGCTGTACCTTGCAGTACTGAAATCTGTATTGTTTCTCATTTATATATGGATCTTTTAATTATTCAATCTTTGTCTACTATTGAAAAACTTCCTGATGATTTCTTTCCTGAAATAGAACAATCGATTAACATGCTGAAGTTGTCTTGACTCCATTCCTTAACAATGACTCAAGAAACATTCACGTGCTATGGGGGGATCATTATTTAGATTTAATAAAGGGGTTTTTGAGAACTACTATTGCATTGAATCAGATGTCCATTGCTGCTAGGCAATTAGATGCTTCTCAAACGACTCTTCCTGCCAACCTTACTGACTATTACAATCCTCAGGAAGACTGGAAAACCTTATTTGCAGAAATTCAAGAAGCTATTTCTAATGTTGATCTGAGTTTCCCTATTCCAGGAAGAATATCAGCATTATCCTCTGAACTATATAAGATTCAAGAGAATAATATCCAAAAAGCCAAAAGACTTCTTCGGTGGCATGCTAATGCTTAATGCCTATGGTCACACGGCCCTGAAAACACCTCTTCTCTATACTGACTCATGGATGGTGGCAAATGCCCTGTGGGGGTGATTGCAGCAATGGAAGCAGAGCAACTGGCAACGCAGAGGTAAACCCATCTGG
>JANRGW010027355.1:0-19098 GCA_024733675.1 Psilopsiagon aymara | reverse complement strand
GGACACCAGAACTGCACACAATACTCCAAGTGAGGTCTCACGAGAGCAGAGTAGAGGGGCAGGATCACCTCCCTGGAAATGCTGGTCACGCTCCTTTTGATGCAGCCCAGGATATGGTTGG
Source organism: Psilopsiagon aymara (assembly GCA_024733675.1). Classification (NCBI taxonomy): domain Eukaryota; kingdom Metazoa; phylum Chordata; class Aves; order Psittaciformes; family Psittacidae; genus Psilopsiagon; species Psilopsiagon aymara. The sequence continues at coordinate 18,977 of JANRGW010027355.1, read as the reverse complement.
CTTTCTGGGGTGCGAGCGCACACTGCAGGCTCATGTTCATTTTCTCATCAACCAACATCCCCAAGTCCTTTTCCGCAGGTCTGCCCTGAATCTCTTCTCTGCCCAACCTGGAGCTATGAGATATGGGATGCAGTAATACAAGAGATAGAGAAAAATGAATTGTCATGGCCAGGCTAAGAAGAAAGGTAAAAAGAAAACCAGCAAGTGTACGTTTTTGTAAGCAAGGAGGACAGAGAGCTCTAATGAGAAAGTGAGAAGAGCGCAATAATAAGTTTGGAAAATGCATTTTGTGGAAAGGAATACTTCTATTTTTAAATACTTTTTATATTACATTATGTGTCTGGCAGTACTTCTTATTCTTCTAGCTTTAATGAGAACACAAGCCAATTTCCAGTGTCTCTCTCAACTAAGAATCAATCCTTTGCAGGTTTTCCCTCCTCTGTTCTTGCTCTCTCTTTCCCTTGAAATTCTAACATATTGCTTTTTATAGTATTATTGTTCTGACTGCTGGATTGATGGTAACATGGGTCTCTTGCCTTTCTGTAGATCTCAGATGCTAGTTCGTACTTTTATAATGCTTATCTTTCTAATACTTTCTAGACATTAACGAATTAATCTTAACAACACCCTGTCAAGGAGGTAAAGTAATTCAGTGATGTTATTTACAGATGAGAAACCAAAGGAAGGTAATTGAAGCAAGTGGGTCAGAAAGACAGGTCTCTATCTATGAAGGCCACTGATATATGCAGATCTGCCTGACAATTGAGCAACTAAAGTATTTCTCATGTTCAAAAGCTGTTCTGGTTATTTGCTCCTAAACCATAATTTTTCTCCCCCCATTTTTAATTCTCATTAGGTTTAAAAGAAGCAGGAATGGGCTTATGACTAATTTGGCAAATTTTAGGCAGCTCCTTATTAAAGACAACCTTGTTCACTAGAAGGGATTTCTGGCATTCTTCCAGTTCTTTTGAGACCGTTTTAAGATTCTCATACAATATAAAGCCTTTTTAATTATTATGCTGTTTGTTTTGCCACATGGTATATTACATGAAATTTAACTTTCATCTGTCTCTTGGGGAAACACAGTGACAGTTATGAGAGTGAGATCTACTGGACCATATTTCAAGTGATCTATGTGCATTTTCAGTAACTTTTCAAAAAGGAGGTTAAACAAGGGAAAAAATGGTATTGTCAGAGGAATAGTCTTTAATAAAGACAGTATGGCCTGCTAGTTAGGAAATAAAGTATGTTTTTTAATATATCACATAAGTAAGAAGGCATCTACAGTGAACTTAAGAAAAAAACCCAACCCTACCCTAGCAGTATATCAAAGTGAAATATCATCCTCACTTTCAGTTGGCTTAGTCCTTTTTAATTAACATATTTGCTAGGGATTTATCAGGTCTTACAATACTGATAAGGATGCTTTTCTATGTAGAATAATTTTTGTTCTAATTTGTTAACTGTCAGACCACTTCTAGACCCTCAATAAATCTGTGGTAAACGAGACTAAAATGCATTCTGAGCAGGTATATTTTTCAAGGGGGAAAAGCATTTTACTGCTGTCCTTTCTGTTCACCTAGTATTTATCTTTGCAGTGACAGAGATTATCCATGCACTGCAGAGGGACATATCACAAATTCTTTAAAGATTTCTTGTCTTTAGATTTCACATATTTTAAGTCTGGCTGTTTATTGTTTTGTCTGTTTTTCAACTTTTTAATTACTTTGAAGGAACTGTAAAACCTTTTCCCTTCCTCCATCTCACTCCCCTCTCCTCCCATCCACTTCCCAAGGAAAAACCCCACTCTCTCTAGGTTACAAAGTCATTTTGTGGCCTCAGATCACCCACTGTTCTCAGCAACTCTCCCTTTTGCCCTCATTTCAGTTCTCCCCCATCTCCAGTATGCTTTTAAGAAACACACTTGAGTATCAGCTAGCTGCATACCCAGCTCTCAAAGCACTGTCTGTGGGGAATCATATTTCTGCCTTCACTTGCAAACAGTAAGGGAAAGGATCCTGGAACAGTGGAGGATATTTCATATTTTGAGTTCTATTATTTAATTTAATCTCCTCTTTGCTTACTTGGCAAGGCAGCTGATCCACCAAGAACTGCACGTCAGATGTTTTGTAACTTGCTATGGTTGTAAGGAATTAATATTGTGCCCCTTGAGGCTCAAACTGAGGATGCTTTACTCCATAATCTTCCCTAGGTCTCCAAATAAAACAACAAGAATTTCAGACTTGCTTACAGTAGTTCTGCTGGATCAGTAAAGCAGTTTGGGCGTAGACAGCTGTTTTCCTTTCAGGATGTGGGGGAGTTGAATCATGGAGTGTGAGGGCAAAATAATTCCATGATAGGGTCTATTAGAGAAAATATGTATTAATGGAAGGAGACAATTCCAAACAGAATTGAGAAGTGAGTGTTTATGGCTGTAGGTGAACTATCAAAGATGTTAATTTGACAAATTTTCTTCTCTGCTCCATTTATATGATCCCAGGCAACAGATATGTGTTTCATTCTGTTGGGTTTAGTCTACCTCTGTCCTATGAACAGGTGAACATGATCTCAACATTGAAATGCTTCCACCTGAACAAGTTCCATCAGGAATAAATAAGTTCAGAATTTGGTCTTTCTGTTCTGTGGTTCACACCCTCTGGAAGTCGCTTTTTCTGCTGATGTAGTGACAGAAGTGAGAAGTCAGGACAGCCACCTGTGTCCCTTTATGGGAACTGTCCCATGAGTGTCTGTACAACTGTTCATCTTTTTCTTCCTGCAGATAATTTGGGTAACAGTAGAGATGAACATCCACAGAAAAGTTGAAATGTAGCAAATATTATAAATGAGAAATCCCTTGCAGGACTGATAGGCTTGAGAAGGTAACTTTCTAGCTTGCATAAATGAGTGAAATCATTCAAATGAACTGAAGAGGAGAGACATCCTTTAAGCCTTTTGTGTACTATGTTTTACCGACATGTTCTGTTTTCCCTTGCACAGGAACAGCCAGCTTGGTTTGCTGTGCCTGCTCAGCTTGAGAAAACAGTGCTGATTGGGATAGGGGAATTATTTTTGCCCCAGATTCTTCCAGACCTTTTTAGAAGGGAGTCAAGTCCTATATGCTTGACGATGGGGAGGTAGATGATCCCTGCACCAATTTTGATTTTTGATTTGAATTTTGTAAACATGGAAGGAATAGGAGAAGAAATTTCTTGTCCTGCATCAAGGGATAAGATCAGATGGTCTAATGATACAACCGTCTTTTACCTCCTTTGTTATTTAAAAACATTAAAAGGACTTTAAACTACCTGTGTGGCAGCAGACATGATTAATGAGAAGAGGTCGAGTACTGCTCTGATAACACCATAGAAATTGATAGAGAAGGCTGATAAGTCATCTCGTGTATCTCCTTGCCAGCACAGGATTATTCCCCATAGTTCACTCTCTGAAACTCTGCTCACATTGTATAAGACAATCACAAGTTTTATGGCTTTGCCTTTTGATAGTGCACTCTTTGTGGTACTTACTGATTGTTTTAGAGGTCTGAGTAAGACCATGTTTCATTGCCTGAAATTGGAGCAGAAACATATTAGCAAAACTACTTAGATTTATATAAGGTTTCAAATAAAATAGCTAAAATACGCAAGGGCAAATCTGAGCCATAGCAGATGAACCTTGCAGATGAGAATTACTTAGCTGCAGACTATCATTTAGTTTTTTCGAATAAACTATGAGAAGTTTCATGTAAAATAAACTCTGTGAATTCCCTCTTTTGGTCTCTCCCATCTTTCCACTTTGATGTCTTCCTGTCTTTATTTCCATCTGTCTGGAGCTGGAGTTGAATTATGGCATATGATTTGTGTATCTCCACTGAATCATAACTTTCTTACTGGTTCCTTCAGCTCCTGGTGCGCACTCACACTCTTGCTGCTTCTCCACCCTGATTTTCTCCCAGGGTTTTGTCTGCTTCCTTTTACTCTGTGGGCTCTCATTCAACTTAATTTTCTTCCTTGGTTTTAGAAAAGGAATGTATTGGTTTGTATTGGTTTTCAGTTAAGAGTTTTTCACTTCATAATTTTAATATTTGTTTTTCTGGTTTGGTTTTTCTCTTTTTCTTTTCTTTTCTTTTTTTTTTTTTAAATCCTGCTGAACTAAAATACTGTTGTCTTGCTCCAACAGAAAGAATTAGAACTGCTTATCTTGCTGCAAAATGGTAAGACTGTTCCAAGTCACCATCCGGAAGTTTCTGGCAGTGAGAAGAGGTGTTAACAGCTGCTATGAAAGGGCTACTGAACTTGGTATTAGAACAGAGGTTATTTCTGCCTCAGCATTGTCACTAATTTGCTAAATTAATTAAAAATGTATTTGCTTCCCTCAAGAAAGAGCAGAGTACATCTACATGGAATTTTGCTCCATGAATGGAAAAAAAGAATGCAAAACTGAAGCAGAATAAGAAATTCCAGAGCAGAATACAAATATGTTGAAATATTGCTTTGAGCTGTAAAACTGACTCCTGAAATGGACACTTATTTTCAAGCACAGTGTTTAATATTTAGTCTTGGTCACTGATCCTATCAAGGCAAAAGATTATTGTGGCCTTAAGCACAGTGTAACTCAGCTCAGTGCTCCACTGTTGGAATTTTCATTAAAAAGATGTATTTTGACATTCTAGAGTGAATGCACCCTCAGGGAGTGATGTGTTTCAAGTATAAATTATAGGTCCTTCAGCTTACAAAGACAGGGCTGATTGCAGCTGCTTCAGGGAACTTCACTAAACTCCCTGAATTTTTAGTGAATCTGAATGGAAGCTCTTTGCTTGCACAGTGTAAGATCCCAGGATGAGTTTCTCTATAATGCCCTTTAAAAATATGGGAATATTACAGGTATAATGTCCCCAAAGTTAGAAATGTTTATTCACCCTAACCATAAACGAAAGTATGAAAATCTGTCATGAAAAAGAAATGAAAATCTGGCATTACTTTGACGGTAATGCTTTTTCTTTTTTCTAGGCTTTAAGCTCCATGTCTCACTGTTTACATCATGTGTGAAGCCCTGAAATTGTAGGAACACGAGGAAGTGCTAACAGAATCTGAAATGTTTCTGGGTGTTGCAGTGCTTACCCTGTGCTATGTGCGTGCCTCCTTCTTTCTTCTTGTGATCACTTTAAAGGTTTCTCACTTTAACTGTTTCATCCTCCAGCCCACCAAAACACTTCTGAAAAATGGGAAAGAATTTATCTCACTGACAGAACCACAGGGTCTTGTTCCTACAAGTATTGCCCATGTCAACGGAACTAAAATACCACCTTCATCTTGGTTTTGGTAAATGAGCAATTTCTTGTTAATCCCACTCTAAAGCATCACTAACCGATGCTGTTATAGAAATCTGTGAAAAAAACTTCTAAAATAAGCTGTAATTAGACCTATAAACCATATTAGTTTGTTGCTTATAGCAATGAGTTATTCATGCTGCTGGGTTACTACTTTTTGAAAGACAAAAAACCTCTATGGTTTGGCATGAAGGCTCTTAATTCCTGAGCAAAAGGCAGAATATGGAGTTTTATTACCTCACAAATTAATGAAATTTAATATGAGGAATGCCATACTGTGGTGACAGTGTAGCCCCTATGTTCATGAAATGGCATTTTTTTCAAGTAACAGCTCCTGCTCTGACCTTGCACTTTGGGTTTTCTAGAGATCTAAGCCAAAGTAGCTTTTAATGGGGGGAAGAGATTGTTTTGATTAAGCAGAAGCCAGATATGAAATTAAAGAAAGAGTTCAGGGGTTGCTATTATACTTTGGCAAAGATACTTCCTTCAATATTTAGCTTTTTATTTAGAGACAGCTACACATTTTAACACTTACTCTCTTATCTACAAGGAAAGGGCTAATATTTGAAATAGCATATAGGATTTTGAAAGAAATGCAGCATGCTTTTCCTTTTAGAAATATAAAAAGCTAGGACTGCCACAATGGCAGGCTAATTCCATCTAGTTCAGTGTCACGTTTTTGACAACTACCAGCCTTAACTATTCAAAGTACAAGAATTCACTTTTATTCGGCTGCAGCATACTCAGTCTCTTCACTTAGGTCTCATCCTGTCTGATTTTTATTACCTCATTTATTCTTCTTCCACTCAGAGCTAGATTGTACTTTGTGCCATAGCTCCTAAATAGGATACAGCAGATCAAAATGTGTCAGAGAGGCGTTCCTAAGCTTGAAGAGGGGCTGCTTCCCTGGGACACCCACAGCTTTTCCTGTTTCTCTTTCATACGAGGTTGATTAACTTCAGATCTGTTTTCTGCAGGGGTGTCTGTGTTTTAAGTTTAGGCTGGTGGTGAGTTAAAAAAGCTGTCCTGCTAGTCTCTCCTAAAAGGATCACAGTCATGACCTTGAATTTCTTTAAAGTTTAGAAGACTCATAGTTGTGGGATCAGGCCAGGGATGTGGGGCATTTTTTTTCTTCCAGCTTTCAATTCTAACCATTTCTAGCAAACCCCAGATTTTTTTCAGTAGGTTTCAAACTGCAGGAAGCCCTGTAGAACATGTGACAAGGGGAGCTTCCTTGTGCTGAGGAGGCACTTGACACTGCTTTGTGAACTTTGTCTCATCTTTGGACATGGCATTAATCTTCAGACTAACGAACCAAAGCTGGGGCAAGTTGGAAAGGTCTCAGACATACAATTCACGTTTTCCTACTGATTTCACAAATACACTGGTATTGCTGCCTGCAACAGACCTTCCCGTCTTTCTCAGTAAACCTAGAACAGATGGTAGCATTTTGGCAATTAAAAAAATCTTCCAAACAGCAATTTTTATTCTTGAAATCTGTTATGTCTGTTGCTGTGCACAGGAAGCCAAATCACACGGTGGAATTTGTTTCACTTTTGTGCCTGGTGCAAATAGGCAGATTTGACATCTGTGTAAAAGCCGTGCTAGCAGCTCCAGGCTACGTGATTGTAATTGTCCTAACACTTGATACAGACGGCTTTAATAGTGGTTGTGGTGTTCTCTGGGTAGCAGTCCTGCAGGCTGGGAGAGAACAGAAACCTCCCAGCATAACCAGTGATCAACAGTAGATATATTTCACTGTGTATTGTTTGCAGTGGTGAAAAAGAAAATACACCATACGTATCCTGTACTGGTTTGAATTTAGGGTTTGTTTTTGCGCTTTTAATCTGGAATGCATATTAACTTTTTCTGCTGCTTTGCATAGCTGAGCTGCATAGCAGAATTAAAAGAACCAAAACCCCAACAAACTAGCAAATACTGTATTTGTGGTCCTTTGTGTAAAGAGACAAAGTTGGCAGCTTTAACAAGGAATGAATAGGCATGGAGACAACTATCCACTTGTGCCTGCAAGGCAGCTCCTTCCGATAAGGACTGAGATTTATTGACAGTTAAGGCTTTACTGCAGAATCTTCTCTGGGAATAAACTCTTGTTGTCTTTTTACATTTTCACTGTTCTAGCACTTTTCTCAAACACATGTGTTTTTGCATTAGGTCTTTTCTTTTATTTATTTTTTAAAGACTGCTTCATAGCAGGCTTGAAGGAGGACAAAATTTAGATGTTTGTGGAGAAAAGCAAAGAAAGAAATGTCAAAATGAGGTCAATTTGCAGACTCATATCTCTCCAAATAAGTTCTTTCACTTGTGTACATACATTTCAGAGGAAAGCATGGGGACCCATCATCAGTGACAGTGCTGTTGCAAATCATAACATTTTCCTACTCCATTTAGCAGTAATTTCCTAGATGAATGGTGCTCTCAGAATCTGTGCTGAACGTAACATGGGAGTTACAAGGAACTTTGTAAACAAAGGAAATGGAAAGTTTGGTTAAGATATTGTTGGCTAGGGGAAAAAGGCTTATTACCAGTCTGAGTTTGTTTTGGGTTCTTAGCTGGGAATTAAAATGAAGGTTTTCTGTGACTGGAAATATAATAAGAAAATGCTGAAAGTTTCCTCTACATAGCAACGTTGGAATTTAAATGTCTGCGATATTGCTCCATGTTTTTTTTATGAGTGATAAATTGTGTTGTTAAAAACACTGGATTTTAGGGCATATATTTCAAAGGTGCATGATGGCTGGCATTGTTTTTATATGTTTTTATGCTAATACACAGATGGTCCAGTTGTCTTTAAAGCAGATGGTTCTCTATAAATGTGTGCTTAGTGGCAGGAGGGTGAAACACCTTCAACTTTAACCTGAAACCATAGGTGGAAAAAAAATGAGAGAGGGTATCACCTTTAAATCATGATAAATGTGCTAATTTCTGAAAGGTAAAAGCAAAAAAAAGATGTACAGCAGCATCTTTGGAAGAAAACCAAAGAAAGTATAAGTGGGAAAAACTGGCATTTACCAAAAGTTACACTTTCTGGAATAAATGAGATTAGGATACTATGCATAGAGTCATAGAATCATAGAATAGTTAGGGTTGGAAAGGACCTTAAGGTCATCTATTTCTAACCCCTCTGCCATGGGCCTTAAGTCCTAATTTACTGTTGATTTGATCTAAAATAATGTTTCGAAGAGCACACTGTGTTACTTTTTCAGATTACGATGTGTAGGGTAAATGTTGCCATTTAAAGTTTTCTCTGCCAGTTGTCTTTTGGCTTGGGTTTTGAAGGTTTTTGTATCTCTACAGCTGGAATGTTATAATAAAGCTCGTTCCAGATTGTCCTGATATCTCTAGAAGGGAAATTAATCTATAAATGAGAAAATGGAGTCTACAAATGTGATACTTTTGTGCTCTAGAAAATAATGGGAATTCTACTGGGAGTTTTGCCATTGCTTAAAGCTTTACGTTGGCATGTTTAGCTCAGATACTTTGACACAGCTATGGAAATAAGAGGATAGTGAAGATATCAGGTTTTGCCTTTTATTACTTCTGATTGTTTCTTAAAATGCTGAGTGTCTGCTCTTAGAAAACCTCTGAGAGATTTCTTCCATGTGGTAATTTTGATTACAGATTCACATGGAGCTTCCAGCTGGTGTTGTCATCCTTCTGGGTCAAAAGTAGAACTGAAATAATTGGGAAAAAGGTATATGATTAGCTATCTGCTCTGTGTGTCACCAGTGTGGGACTGACAATGTAATTCTTTGTGTTGCTTTTGTCAGATGTTGATCCTGGTGTCATTTGAGCAATTAATTACTCTAGGAGAATTCTCAGTCTGGTGGCTTTATGTTAGGTATCATTGAAGCTTTCATTGACTTTTTATTTAATAAATTCTGTTAATATGGAATTTCTTTTCCTTGACTTCATCAAATATTTGTTGCTGGTGCTTGATATTTAATTACTGTTTCCCCACTTTGGTTTCCTAAATGTAAATTGTGTTTAAATCGCTCATGGGAATTTCTAACTGAAGTCATTAGTGCTATCACATGAGCTCTCAAGTACTGAGAGAACTCTTGAAATGGTACTTAGCAATTAAAAAAGTTTACTTTTGTAAGAAGATAAATGTTGGCTATATGATGGGAAGAAAACAAGTTTCCACTTTCAGTGCTATACACTCCACAAAGGGCTGAGTTTGGACATGGTTTACATGATCTGCAACTGTCGTGAAGCCATATGACAGCCAAATAATGTGAAAGTTAAGTATATATGTACATATTTTATTCCACTTTGTTAGGTAAGAAATGTTATTTGCACCTTTAAATAGCCTTACTAGTCCAGTGGGGATTTAGTCCATCTATGAACTATGTTAAATTGTTCCCAAAGAAATCATGTGAAACAGTAGACATATAGAAACCTTTTCCTAGTGCTTCCTGTGTCCTAACTGGATACTGTTCTGAAACAGGTGTAGAATATTTGTGTGCAGCATTGAATCATGCATTCAGTTAAAATGGTGCCATCATTTCATGGTATGTGTTTTTTTTTGGTTTGGTTTGGTTTTTGGTTGCTGGTTTTGTTTGATTTGGTTATTTTTCCCCCCTTCCTTCACTAGCTCACTCTTATTCTCCGTTAAAAGCTTTGATAAATGGACAGTATGTATGACAACTGTTTTGTTGTTTGGGGGATCTACTGTTGGAAGTTGGGGAGCTTCATACCCTAGCTGTCTCTCCACATATACAGGTGGGTCTAGCATCCAACCATGTCTACATTTGCAAGTAATTTGTTGCAAGAGGAATGGTTGAGTCTATTGAAAGTGTTAATGCTGAGGCCTCTGCATTTTTATGAAATGTTACCTTGAGAGTTTATCTTTGTGCCCTTAACCCTCCTGTGGTCTGAAGCTTTCCAAAGAACAAGTGTTTGATTTGTATCCATGTTTAGGGGGTGTGCGGCGCTGCTTCTAGAGTGGGACTTCCAGTTCGGCTTCATGATAAAGGAAGCTAGCTCAAGCTCACCAAAAGTACACTAAGAAAAATGAACCAAAGAATGCAAGCATGGTTGATAACAGGATTCACTTGCAAACAAACCATGATACTGGTGCAAGCCAAAACAATAGTATAGATGCAAGCTTATGCTCCTTCCTCCCAAGTTTGTAAAAGCCTGACAATGTCTGAATTGTTTTTTTTTTTTATTTTTCCTCTGCAAGCATGATACATTTTCATGTAGGTAGAGAAGTGGATGACGAGTAAAGAATTTTTGGCAGTACTAGATCTGTAACTCCATTTAGCCATACATATGTTCTAACTTCTTAAATTTACAATTAATATTTTATTTGAATTTTTGCAGAATTCTAGTCTGTTTGCTAAATCCCCTTGAATAGGGAAAGGTCATGGCTGTTTAGTGAATTTTTAGTAGTCAGAGCAGATTTTGAGGTGATGAATCATGACATTAATTTGTTATTGATACCATTTGAAAGGTACAAGGGTAAGGAGTGCTCTACTGACCATTAGATGTGTTCAGAAAGCATGATTCTGGTATAGCATTTAAATCCTCTGTTTTTCTTCTGAAGATATGTTGAATGCTCGCTTTAGAAAAATAACATTAAATGAGAATTCTTTGGAGCCTTTTACTATATGTCTCCATTTTCAGACTTTTTACTTGTTGGAATTAAACTTAACCAAAGTTAGTGAGCTTGAGAGGGAGGCTAGAAAAAGATCAAGATCTACTTGCCATATTACATGGGTTTGTGTTTTGTTTGTGTGTTTTTGTTTTTGTTTTTCAAAAAACCTGGTATTCTTGATGAATTGCCCTATAACTCAGTTAGTCTTCATGTCAACACTTCTATCTGTGGGAGTGTGAGAACACAAATGTCAGCCAGGGAGAGGTGGCACAGGCTGGTGTTTCTTCACTTTAGTATTGATGTCATGAGGACTGGCAAAAAAGAGAAGCATTTCTTTCCATTAAGAGGTGTGACTTTTACTATAGGACTTGCATATAATTTCAGATGTATTATTATTAAGAACTTTAGGTAATCAGAAGTATTAAAAGCAGAACACTTGGGGCTTAGCTCTGTTATTTGTATGAAACAATTGTAATTTTGTCTAGTAGAATACCTACCACAGTCACCTAATTGGTTGTCACTGTTTATATCCAAAAGCAAATTCTTCTTTATGTTCCTGTCTGACTGGGAAGTTCTCCCTTCCCCCTTATCCTTTGTTCAAATATCCTCATTCCTCTGCTCTTCTCATTCCTATCTCAAGTAATCTTTACTCTATCACGGCCAAGGCAAGAAAGTGGGGTTTGGTGGGGACTCACTGATTCAATTGTTTGGATCTGGACTGCCTTGGTTCAGTCTGTTGTCCACTGCCTTCCATGGGGACAGGTTTAGATCAGCATAGGATTCACACAGATTTGTGGGCCTTCGAGGCCGTTTTAGTTTGTTGCTGTATGGTGTTCTCTTTAAGCTATTCAACAGATGACACTCAGAGCGATTTAGTATGTGACTAGTTAATACAGAAATGCAAAGATGGACTTCAGCTTCTGGTTTCTAGTGTTTTGGTTTTTTTAAGGTTTACAGTAGCATCAATAGACCTTTTTCAGGCAGCAGGTTCATAGTGTTAAGTAACCAATAAAGCAGTCCCTTATAGGGGTGGATGTGAACTTCCTCCCTATAACTCATCCACTGCAAGAAGCACCATTTTTGTATGGAAGTGGGTTTCTGGAGGCTGTGTTTCTTACAGGGTGCCAGTGAAATAACAAGACACTAATTGTATTTGTGACACTGATTTAAGAGCTTCTTTTCCCTTCCTTTACCCTCAGACACGTGTATATTCCTGCATAGCGGTTTGCCACGTTGTCAGATGTGTCTCTCCAGCTGCTGCATGGGCCTGCACTGCTAACCAGGTTAAATATCCCTTCTGTCCTTTTATTCAAAATGTTTCATTAAGGGCAGATTTTATCAGTGTGAAGTGTCAGAATTGACATAATTAACTGCAGTATGTGGCTGGGAATGAACATCTTGGGGCAGGAATTTCTGAAGCTGATGTTGTAGAGGTAAAGTCCTGTTAAATTCACATGAGTAAGCAGGTCGCGTTTGCCTCTTTCTCATGTAATAGAATGTGGAAAAATTTGTTTATTCTATGTAGGTTTTCCAAATACACAAAAGTTTGAGAGATTTAGAATTCACATTCTAGTTCTGTGCTTCAGACACCATTGCTTGCGATAGTTGATTTATATAATGGAAATCAAATACATTCTACACACTGGGTTTCCTTTGTTATTAATAAGTACTCTTTTGCTCTAAATGGAAAATATTTGAAACTCTTAAAAACAAGGGTATGTAAAAATGCTTTTTACTAGGATCATAGAATCACATATTCATAGAATAGTTAGGGTTGGATGGCTGTATCACATGTATGCCTTTCTTGAAGAAATAGTTTAGATGAAAACATTATCATTATGTATTCAGAAATGCGTGAAGTTTTTCAGTTAAAAGGTTTCCTTTGGGCAGCTTGCAGCCTAGGACATTGATACTGATGTGAGTCCCACACAGGTGATACTAATCCATTTGTGCTGATTTTAAAGAGCAGATGCTGCTGGAACATAATACAAGTGAGATATAAAAATGAGCTAAAGGTGACCATGAAGACCGTGGACAGAGCAACTACATCAAAGAGATTATATTGCTATTCATGCATGTTCAGAGGTGTAACAATCAAAGATGGTTAACTTTCATCTCTCCCCAGTTTCTTTGTGGTCTTTTTTTTTTTTCCCCTCTTAGTAAAGCAACAAGGGCTTCTCCAAGGAAATAGTATAAAAGGTAAAGAATGGTTCTGGAAGTAGATTTGGAAAAGAGCATTGCGTGTTTGAGAGTGTGTAGAAGAATAAAATTTTAGATGGTTCAGTGTTTATTCTACTTGTATTTTTCAAACTGTGAATCATTTGGCATCTAGATCTTGTTCTGACAATCCTGGTGCCATTTCAATGCTACTTTTGGGTGTGAAAAGAATATATGGATGGCTGTTACTAAGCTTTGGAAAACAGAGACTACATGATTGGTACTTTATGCATCTTGAATAGCACTGTCTTTCCTATTCCCCTTGTGATATTAAGAATCACTTAATTTAAGTTCATTTAAATTTACACAGCACACTCCTCCAGGCTTCTTTCTCTGATCACCTGTATGATCTTGCCTCAGGCATCCCTTTTCACATGTAGTCTGATCTGAACTAACTTGCAGATGAATTGGTCATGGGGAAAGGGATACTTTGTCATCATATTTCTATAACTGAAAGAATTTCTACTAGGTACGAACAGGGCCATTTTTGCTTTCTAGCTTCTTTTTCAGACCAGAAATATTGCCGGACAGAATGGTGGGTCTCATTACAGTGTGTGAATTGATGACTAAGTAAAAATGTGTTGAGGAATATTTATGCAGTCTCAGAAGCTCTGACATGGAGATACTGTTGTTGCCTGCTTGTTCAAAGAATAATGAAAACTTTGGTGATTTCCTGAAAATTGTATGTATTGGCAGAACAAACTGAGGCACAGATTTCACGCAGCATGTGGTATAAACTGCCTTGTTTTCTCATTTTAGAGTACAGTTAAGATGTTTTATGATATTTTGACTGCATGTATTTGACGCTGTAAACTGCTTGTAAGACTGTCATGCCTTTGTAATGTGCTGATGTTACCTTATTAGTAGCTGCATGGTTTTTTTCCACAGAAACATTTAGTTTGTTGGCATTCGTTTTTACTACTGACATTTTCTTCAGCATTAATATGTTGCTATGCAGTTTGACTAGAAAAATGTTTATGGTAAGCTGACTGAAATGTCATCCTGCCTTTTTTTCCCTACAGGTTTTATGGGCTTAAATAAGCACCTGAATAAGCTTTTGAAATGTGTCAGATAATGTAATTTCACATACTTACACTCTTGTTTCAGTTGGCAATTCATGCCACAAAGTGTTTGTATGGCTGTTTGCCTTTCTGAAGCATTTTAAAAATAGTTCTGAACATATAACATATAAGCATATTTATAAGAGGTATAATTATCAAATTATTTTTGCCAACTATTTTTGGACCAGAGATTTGTTGGCTCAAAGAAAAATTCTGATACTATTTTATGCTTTAGTGATTTACTGTATAAAATAAGTAATGGTGGAAATACTTCATATTTACCCAGTTGGGCAGAGAAATGCCCTTCTCTTCAGATTTCTTACTGGTAGTTCGTAAGAAAGCCAATTTTTTGTTGGCCAGGTTTCATGTTTTCCCTCTGCCATTGGCTATTCCTGGGGAAACTTGTTTCCAACCTAAAGAGTGGTAATCACATTTAAATGACACATGCATGGTGATTTTTAATCTAAAACACACCAGAGGCCCAGCCTTATCTATATTATATTTCTATTTCTTGATGTGAGTTGTTTTTTTGTTTGATGGTTTTTTTTGTTTGTTTGGTTTTGTTTATTTGTGGTTTTTGGTTGGTTTTTTTTTTTAATATATTGAATACTTTAGAAACTACTTAATGAAACTGCTAGCTACATTAGCTGAAAACGGGAAAACACTGCTGTGGTTTGTTCCTGTTAGGCTACTACCAAATTATTTCATCTGAATATAAAATGGATATAAGACCTTGTACACAGAGATGAAGGTGAGAGGCGGGATGATTTGGCAGCTTATTTTTTGAAACTCATTGGATTCAATTTAATCTTGGGGGGGTGGGGGGGGAAGGTACTAGATGAAGTAAGGGAAAGATGATCAAAATAGCAGTACAGCTGACTAGCCACATCCACTGTGAAGGAAGGATGCATTTTTACATGGATCCATGCATTTACCCATGAAAATGTGTCTCAGTGAAAAGGTCACTTTTTCTGACCTCAATTTCTCAGCTGTTATAGTTTTTCTATCTGAGAAAATGAACATGCACATCACATACTGTGAGCAGAAGGGCAATACTGGTGGGGAAACAGGAGTAAAAATGATAGGGTGGTAATGAATCACAGATAATTTTACTACTACATATTCTATTCTTTGGACAGGGTTACACTATAAAAGTTCAGGGTGTTTAAGCAGAAGTCGTAAGTTATTCTAGTACTCATAGTATTCACATGATAAGGCCTACTCAGTTGATCTTAAATCATTATCTGTTGTTCTGGCATTCCCAGAGTTACCTTTCATAAGCATGGGATGATAATTTAGAATAATTTTGCTGAAATAATAATCTGCTTGGTAATTTTTCTCAATTTTTAGGAAGATTTAAGATTGATGATAGGAGATATTTAATTCCTGTCCCCCCCCCTTTTTTTTTTCCTTTTTAATTATCATCAGGCCTAGTTCATAGTTAATTTGTTTTTCTTTAAATGCTACAAGTGAGCTGCATTGTGTTGTGGAGATGGGGAGGAGCTAAATTATAGCATGTGAAGGAAAAGTACCTCTTTCAGTTTTCCTCTTTAATCAGCAGCTTTCTACTATTCTCCTGCTAAGAACTCCTGATGGTTACTCTAGGCACCATAAATCTAGATAATATCTGGAAAAAGGGGAGACGCTTCTGCTTTCCATGTTTGTTTCATCTTCTATTAAGTCATTGTTTTCAATGGAAACCTGCTCAGAGTTATATCTCCTGGAGTAGCTCATTCTGTGTGAGTGGGAACATTTTCTTTTTCATTTCAGAGTGACCAGGAGGGAGCTGAGTAAGGTCAAATTTTTGATTTCCTGATTCTTATATGCTTTGTTAATTACATTACAGTATGTTTCCAGATATTCTAAATCATGTTTCTCTGTGTTATCCAATACAACAGCTATTTCGGCCTTTCTGTCAGAAGGCCCTGAACACAAGTCAGTACTGCTGTGTTTCTGTGCCCCTTCAGCATGAGATACTGAAGAGAAATATGCCTGTGAAAAACTAAAGCTTTTCTTACTTAACATCAAGATTGTTATGGGAAGAAGGGAGGCTGTAAACATTATTTTATTATTTGGAAGGGCTCATGCTTTGCTGCGTTGTTTGAAAGAAAAAGGAAATTGTCTTCCCTCTGCTTATATTTGTTCCAAGCATTTACGAAGTAGCCTTTTAATCTTTTATTAAAGTTCATTACAGCGATGTCTGAATGTTAGAACATTCTTGGCACTTAGGAAAAACCTCAATGTATTGAGGCCTATATATTTTTCTTTTACTGGAAATTAGTAAAATAAAACATGTTTAGTCTAATGAGATTCGAATTTTAAAGTAAAAATATATGTATAACCATTTTTCTAAAATGTGTTAGTTGAGTGCAGAAGGGTTTCAGAATGGTTTGGGCCTCTAGACATGAACTGAAATGTAATTGACAATGCTGCCAAAGATACCAGCGTGAGTGTTAAAGCTGGAATTGAATGGTGAGGTCTGGCCATGGCACATTTCTTCCTTTAACCTCTCTGGCTCTTAATCCCGTCTGAGCACTTTCAATCTTTCCTGTTAGCTTTGACTGAACAAAATTCAGGCATTCACTGTCCCTTTCCCTTACATTTTGGTTTCCATTATAGGAGCCCCTGCACAGCCCAGTAAGTTGCTTATGCTGTTTGGTCCAAGAACTAAGATTAGGAATCTGAGTGCCTGTTTTCACTGGGTTTCTCCTTGAGACAAACAGTATCTTCCAGTAAGTGCTATTTAAATGAGTGGAAGTGACTTTCTAGTAATAAGGTTTCTGTTGCATAAAACTATGATAAACTTTTGTCAGGTACTTTGCCTCTGAATGATTCCCAAAGCATAAATTCTTCAAAGTGTAAAATGAGAGATGAGTCTTAAGTTACAGAATGGACTCTTGAAAATGCCTCCACAGTTGAAACTCCCTGCAAATGTAGGAGACTGCTGAGGAGCTGGGGAGAGCAGGCTAGGTTTATTTACACACCAATGACCAGGGCCTGTGCTTGAAATGCAGAGGCCCCCCACCTGTCCTGAGACTTGTTTAAATAGGGGCTAAAATGTAAGTAGGAAAGGTTCAGGTCTATGGACTTCACTGTACCTAGAAGACACCAGCCAAGTGGATAGAATTACTGATCTTTGCACAGCAAGTCAGACAGAATGCTCCATTTATGTATGGGCCCAATATAATTGAACAACTAAAAATGGAACATTTTTCCGCTACCTACGAGGGGATAAATTTTGGGGATAGCAGTTGGTGCCAAATACTTTCCTGCACTTGATGCATCAGCAGGGATCTGGCTGGTGCCCTTACAAAAACAGAGTACATGTTTGCACACATTCAACATCCCCTCTGAGACAGTTTTCTCAAACTGCCATTTGGGTTGTGTTTGGCACCTGAGGTGTTTCAGAGGAAAATACAACACATTCTTGGTGGTGTACTAGGGGGAGAGTATTGAGGTCTGCATAGATGAGATTTTAATCTTGGGAAATACAGTAGGTAAAACTGAACAGGGGTTTACTATAGCTGAGAACCTACACTTCACAGGGCAAGTGATATGAGGTATGCAGTGCCAAACAAAATTGAGCCCTGTTGGGTGCCTAAAGATTGCTTTAAAAATCTACCAGTAGTCAGGTACTCTACATTACCTTATTCTAAATCTTTCAGTTGACCAAATTATTATGTAGCATTTGCTCCTCTTTCATAGCTAAGTCATGAAAACTACTTATTTTAGGCTGCAGTTTTGTTACATTACTCTTGCAATTTCCTCTACTCTTGAGGTTATCTGAAAACAGTTAAAACCAATACATTACACATTCGTGATTTTATTTGTTGTGGACACAGAGAATTGGCATACCTACAAAATACTCTGATGTACATGCCATTGAAAATGTTTATCTTTCAACTTTTTTCTTGTCCTGGTTTATCTCTAATGATTTAGTCTAGTCTTTCTTATCCCTGTGTTGAGAGCATTATTAAGGTCTCATAATTTTGAGGCATGTCAACATTATCTACGCTGTTCCAATATTTTGATTTTTGATCAAGCTCTCAATTTTAAACAAGATTGTTCCTTGTAAGTAGCAGTTAGTAGATGATTAAGCTGAAGAATCCTTGTGGTTTAGAAAGCTTGGCTATATTATTCAGAGTTAGAGCTTGAGCTAATTGAGAATTTTTCTGATAAAGTCACTTTAGTATAAAAACCTGCCAGTTTGTCAAAACTGAAACTTTTGACAGAAGTCTACCAGTTTCAACAGAACTGGTTGCTGGAAAAGTTTCTGGGCTCCAGGGTACTGTCCCTGGTTAAATCTGACACTACAGTCCAGTTTCAGGATTTGCTAGGCACAAATTTGAGTTCCTGATCATTTACTTAAGTATGTAAAAGTCAAAGTGCAGCTGGAGAGGAAACTCTTTAAAAGCCCATCGGCTTATCATTAGGGAATTTTATAACTTGAAAGGCTGAGGACTTGATTGTGGTGAGTCTGAGCCTCTCTGCTTATGCTCTCAGGACCTGCATGCTCTGATTAAAGTAGGGATTCCTGCTTTTCTGTAACACATGAAAGAGGTTGGTTGGGTGACTAGAAAACTGTTTCAAGTCACTGAAAGATATTGATTTAATGTTTTCTAGTGTTTTGTTTTGGGTTTTTTTTTTGTTTTGTTTGGGTTTTGTTTGTTTGTTTGTTTTCCTGGGGGTTATTTTTTGTATTTGGGTATTGGTTTTTTTGGTTTTTTTTTTTTTTTTTTTTTTTTTTATGGGG
>JANRGW010027352.1:0-14139 GCA_024733675.1 Psilopsiagon aymara | reverse complement strand
GCCACAAGTCAAAAACACAGTGCTGCACCAGCTACCGAGAAGGAGAAAAATGACTGCTACTGCTGAACCCATGACACGATGACAGAGGCATATGGCAGTGACAGAGAGCTCCCAGGGAAGGGGTGCCTGGGATAGAGCAGGAGCTGAACTGGGGTGGTTTGCAGGTGAGCCACCGTAAACCTCTCCAGTGCACCACCTTCCCCTTTTCAGGGCCATCCCTCACCCCAGTGCAGCTCCCCCTGTCCCAGCATGCTGTCTGCCCCACTGTTTGTTTCACATTGCCCAGGACATTCCCAGTTGCAGGAACACCCAGTCCCAGCTCACCTTCTCTGTGGTTGTGGTCACAGTTCTGATCTCAGGGCAATGCCTTCACTGTCCCAAATAAGACCCTGCACAGCCACCGCAAGCTGAACATCCCCTGCTCAACTATACCATATTGGATGTAGAAGGACCACTGCTGCAACCCCACTAGCTGCACTAGAGCCTTTCTGTCCCCAGCCTCCCAACACACAGCAGTGGTCCCATGGTCAGGAACAGGAACATGGCAGTGTTCATCCCATGGTCAGGAACAAAAGCCATCACCACCAACCCCTTCAGGGACAGCTGAGGCTACCAGGGTAGCAAAGTGGGCCCTGGCTCCTGAGAGCAGCTTGCCAAAGAAAAAGAGAGAAGCCCTAGAGTGCACAGAAAGGAAAAAGGATTAGTTTTAAGGGGAAAAGAACAAAGTGAGAGCTACGGCGTACAATGAATATAAAAACACTAAAGGATGATTAGGGCAAACTGATGACTTTGTGAGGCACAACCAAAAGCAGAAAGCCCAGTGGCATGCAGCACCCTCATCTCCCAGCACCACCAACACAGGCCCCAGCCCTCTGCCCCCGACTAGAGATGTGTCAGGGTGCTGTAGGCAAAGTCAGGAGCAGCCCAGGGACCTCATTCAGTGCTGGCAAGGCCTGGCTGCCCCTAGGATAATAGAAAATGCCACCAACAGCCCTGAGAGTCCGTAAATCCTCAGCAGTGCTGTGAACAGCACTGCTATAAACCATAAACTCTAGTTGAAAAAACTGCAAATATCAGAACCCAAATGGTTGTTGGGAGTTTACAACTTATGGATAAGATTAGATTTCAAAAAAACACTGCCCTGAGTAGTAAATGTGTAAACTGCAAATCCTGACTGATAAATACTGAATCCTACAAAATTAAGAAGAAAACCACAACACCTGAGTGAGAAAACCCCAACAAGAAATTCTAAACAAAAGGCTGCACAAGAAAACCTCCGCACCCAGTTTTACACAGGAAAAACAAAAGCACATGCAAGCCAGAAAACAGTAAATAGAAGCCAAGGATTTTCTGCCCACAGCTTAAAACATTTCCCCTTCATTTGTGAATGCAGCAGAAGCGTAAGACACATTACAAACACTTTACAGTTGTTGTTTATAAGCTTGGTTTTAACCACGGTGCAAATGTGACAATATGCAAGAAGCAGTACACAGAACTGTACTAAGCCGTCCCTCCACCGAGCCTGCCTGCAGCGCTGTGAGCAGGAGCTCCCGGGCAGGGCGAGCAACCGCTTGCGTTACCCCGGCTATCCAGCAGGTGGTGCAGAGCGCTCGAGCGAGCGTAAAATACTGCGAATGGGGAAATATTTATGATGTAAACTAGACATGTTTTTAGCCCATTAACCACATTTCTGGTCCAGAGCATTTCTCGTCCAAGCTATACCTAATCGCCCGGCTGTCGTCAGCCTTTGGCAGATGGTACTCCTCAGGGAAACTGCAGCACAGATGAATGCTGCACTGTTACAAGTGGCATGAAAAACACCCAACACAGAAAGGGGGAACAAGCAGTCCTCTCACCTACCCATTTTCTCATTCGACTCAAGCAAGAGAAGGAAAGCTAAGGCCTCTCAGACTCTCAAGACACCATTCACCACCACGGCCAAGAGCACTGCCTGCTCAGCATGCTGCCACCAGGAACGTCCCACTCATTGACCTGAGAGCAAGGAAGCCAGCCCACACTCCAGCCTTTGTCTCCCACATCCCATCTATGCTTTTCCACTTAGCGCTGCAGCAGCCCTTCTCCCACAGACCAGGCACACAACACACACAGCACCCAAATTTTTGGTATCCAGACCATTCAGAAAGCAGCTTCTAAAACTCCAAGTACCAGAGAGACTAAACTAATGGGAAACAGACTGTGGCAATATAACAAGAAAAGCCAGGTTTTGCATCACTTCCAAAAACTGCCTAATGCACACAAGTTGCTCAAATTGAACAGACCCTGCTAGAAAGCCCTGTGGTTCAACCGTGTGCCTGAAAGGCTGAGTCAGATTCAAGCTGCTGGTGCAGAGGTGGAAGAGGAGCAGAAAGAGGCTGATGCAAAGAAGACACCTGTTTACATAAACACATATCCAACAGGAAACTGGGCTATGCACTGGCGTCGCGTTCATGAGTCAAGCTGCATCTTGTGACAGCCCCATCTGGACACAGGCAAGCAAAAGGCCTCACAGCCTACACAGAGGACAGCCTGCACATTGATGTGTGAGACAGATGGTAACAGCAACTCCCAGGCTAACCTACTATGGGCACCTGCCCTAACACCCAAGGACTAGGAGACTGATCTCTCTCTTCTTGCCACCTCCCTCACAAACCTCTTCACTATCAATCGTACTGCCCACATAGCATCTTGGCTCAGTGGTGCTTTCCCATCTCACATCTACAGCCTGTGATCCAGCAGTAAAAGTCTCTGGAAGGATGTTACCTGCATCTGAACAAAGTAGATCATTCTTCCATTCACTGCTGATCAACATCACTGAGAACCCACCAGGCCCTGCAGAAGGCCTGATAAGACACAAAGGAATGCCAAACCTTCAGATGACAGAGGAACAGAAATACAGAAAGGGGGTAGGGAGGAGAAAAAAAGAGGGATAGGAAGGCAGACAAAGGAATTAAAAAGGATTTAGGGTGTCTTTGAGGGCTATTTGGGGGTCAGGAGGAGTTTTCAGAAAGGGTTTGGCAGAGTTTGAGGGCTGCTGGCAGCTTTAGGGCAGCATCTCATGGGTCTGGGACAGGCTTTAGGGATATTTGGGATCTCTAAGGCCATTGCAGATCCATTGCAAGCAGCAGTAAAAACAACAGTACAGTGTGAGGTCTGTCCTAGTTACCATCACTATCCAGTGATGCTGATGGCTGCACTCTCCTGTTGTGGAATAACTTCATCAGCCAGAGCTTTCTGAAGGAGGCACAGTAAAGTCCATCATGCCCATAGGACCCGTAACACTGACAGCCAGGCACAGCAGCCAAGGTACTGGTACCCATGTGCTTCTCTTGCAGTGGAGAGTCCAAAAGACCTCCTGCACTACAGACAAGAGCCCAGATACCCTTCCCCGCATGAAACTCCAGATTCCCTTACACAGGGAAAAAGCCCCAGATAACCTCAGTAAGCAAATGGCCCTCAGAGAACTGAAGAATGCACCAGAGATGCCAACATAATCTCATAGTGTCTGGAAAGGCCACCAAGACAAAAAAATATGGCTCCACAGACCCCATGATAGCTCTGGAAGCACTCTGGAAAACTGCCAGAAGCAATGGGTATAGCCCTAGAGAACACCCCCAAAGGGATACAGCATTAATGGGACCACCTCCCAGCATCTAGAGCACTGGGAACATCTGACTCCTACAGGAGTGGCACTGAAGTGCTTACCCTAAATGAGCTGTAGTACTGTCATGATTTAAGCTGTAAATCACACAGTTTGCTCACTCACTCACCCATCTTTCTTCCCCCCAACTCCGGCGGGGGGAGGGGGGAAGAGGGAATGGGGAGAAGAATCGAAATACTGTAATTCCCACGAGTTGAGATAAGAACGGTCCAGTAACTAAGGTATAACACAAACCACTGCTGGTACCATCAATAATAACAATGATAAGGGAAATACAATGGAAGAGGATACAACTGCTCACCACCCGATACCAAGCCTGACCCTGCTGTGAACCCCCCTCTTCCAGGTCCCTGCCCTCTGTTTTTCCATCCTGGGCATGACATGCTGTGGTATGGAATACCTCTTTGGTCAGTTTGGGTCAGGTGTCCTGTCTCTGCTTCCTCCCGGCTTCCCCTCCTCCCTGGCAGAGCATGAGACTTAGAAAGTCCTTGGTCAAACCAAACATTCTAAGCCGTAACTATAAACATTGGTGTTACCAGCGCTGATCCCAGGCCACAAGTCAAAACCACAGCACTGCACCAGCTACTAAGAAGGAGAAAAATGGCTGCTACTGCTGAACCCATGACAAGTACGATATTCACCAAGTACCCCTGACAGGATTATCTTATATTCCTCAAACAGGTATTGTTCATCCTGTGATGTTTCTGACACCTGATTGCTCCAAGATGGGTAAATAAAAGGTAGGCAAACCTGGCTTCACTATTTTCATGCTAATTTGCAAATCACAGATTTAGAACCTCTGACTGGAAACATTGGTGCTGTTTTTTCATAGAAAGAGACCAAAAAATAGCACAGGGCGAGAAAGAATACAGAGCTATAAACACTGAGGTAGAGTTCAGACTGAGTAACAAAGGGAAGGGGAGTCAATTTTTAGTGGAAACAAATCCTGCAGGGAAAAGCTGCAGGTATTTTCTGGTCTGACACTGGTAATTCTGTGCATCATTTGCAAGCTTACACTTTTCTAGGGAAAAAATACTCTAATTTTACTACAGACTGCATGTGTCACACTAACCAACTGGGGCTATTAGTCCTTCTCCAGCACTTCTTCTTTTCTCCTGATATTTATAAAGCTTTTATAAAAGCTTTAGAGATAAACTTTAGCATTCTACAAATAAATATGAAGTGGTCCCTGAGAAGTGAGCAAAAGCCACAGCACATCATCTAAAAAATTATCAGAAGTTTTTACTCTCCAAGGCAAACGGGTGACTGGGAAACACTGATTTTGTGACAGCTCTTACAATAGCCCAAGCCTACACTCTGCCACATGTTTCTGTTGGTGTGCATGTACAAAGAACCAGTACACACCACAGAGCTACTAACAGGTTTGCTATCAAACAACCACAACAGTTCACTTTCTTTCTTTTATTTTTTTTTTTACACCTCCTTCTACTCCTTTTAAAATACAGTTAAAATGTAGCTGTGTTTAAGGCAGGACCCATTGTACTGCCCTAGACCTGAGACACCATCTTGCCTCTCTGTGTCAGCAGCATGTTTTCAAGACAGAGGAGCAGTGTCTTCCCAAAGACAGGGCAGCACTGCTTTTATTTAAACAAGGTAATTCCTCAGCCCACTACCAGGGCAGTTACATGTTCCCATTCACCAGTTACAAGTCCCAAAACCATACACAGACATGGTTTTTACTCACAAAAAGTTCTGGTCACCTTGTTCTTCCTGCTGCAGTCACTGACACCTCCACCCTGAAGGCCACACTACCACACACACTACAGTTTCCCTCATTAACCTTCCTTTGTTTTGCTGTGACCTTAAGTGATGCAAGTACAAGCTTCAGCAGTCCACAAGCTCTCCTTTTGGGCTCCAACAGCTCTATCTTCTTCCACCTATGCACCATGTGAAGTTGGAGCAGCATCAGCATGACAGAAGGTCCCCTATCATCAGTAGCAGCTATATCAGGCCAGTGTCCTGCACCACCACAGCATCTTTGGCAACACCTAAACTCCAAATAAGCTCTTTTGGGATGGAAAGCACCTGAGCACTTTGAAAGACTAACCCTTAACAGCTGTGTCTCCTAGCCCAGCTGTACTGCCTTCTTGCACCCAAGGTGAGTTTGCTAGCATGCAGAGGCTTGACGAGTAAAACACATTAGTTCACCTGCATAATAAATGCTCACCTTCATTCATCCTCTTAGACAAACGAAAACTGGATTTATAGAGCATACAACATTCACCAGAACATGATCCTACATACCAGGTCAAATTATTTGTTGTCAGTTGACAATTCCATGGAATTTCACAGTGGTTTGACCTGTCTTTGTCTCACACTCACCTTCCTTAATTCTGTCTTTCCTATGGTAACTAACCCCAACCCCAACTCACCTTCCTTTCAGCCTGTGATGAAAATGTATTCTTTTAGTAAGGCGTAAATCTCCCTCAGTGTACTGGTTTAATTAAATTAGTGAGCAAATGTGAAAGAGAGAAGATCAAGCATCCACTGCTGCTGAGAGGATCCATTACATCTGGCAAATACAAACCTCCTGGGCTGCAGAACAAACATTACCTGGTGCTTTACCTGCAGATAGGTTTTGACACCTATCTCTGCACACTGCCTGTTGGACTGGAATTATAGAGAGCTACCGAGAAGCCAGCAACATTTAATACTGAATTAAGAGTTCTCCCTGTTAAGAGAGCTCTCTGCTGTTTTCTATGAGGGTATTAGTCAGACAAGGTACAGTACCTTACAACCACTAAGAGGAGAGAAAAAAAACTGAGCATACAGTTCTCTAAAATAACAGAACTGATAGCTTTGAATGAGGATGCTGAGGGAAAAGGCACAACCTAAACTTTACTGTCCTTCCTGCCCCACTCCCCAGCCTATTTTTAGGCTATCACTTTCTTTCATTCTGTTAGGAACTATTCCCATAGCACATAACTATTGTCAAACAACACTGATTTAAAACATTTTCAAAAACTTTCAGGTGCTGACCAGTCTTCTAATAGCCACCATGTTCTGCAGGCAACTGAACAGCATGTTAAAGATTTGTGGTACAGGTCTGATAATAGAAATGTCATCCTAGTGTATTACTTAAGAAATTCAGCCTTGTTTCTTTCAGCTTTCAGAATGAGCTCCTAGCCTGACGAGAAACATGCATACTTTTGACTGAGAAACTAATCTTAAAATATATATATATAAATTAATATAGAACATTAATTATAACATTCAGATAACAGTTTTTTTGGTAATTATGATGTTACCAGAAATGCCAAAGGACTTTGGCTTGACTCACAAATTTTAAGTCAATAACCAAAATTGAATATAAATGCTAAAGTCCTCATATGCTTGTTTAAGGCAAAAGTTAAGACTTGAAAGCCAAAACTTTAACCCTGACTGGTCCATGAGTCAGGGTTTCTCAGCTGAGCCACATGACTCCAGAGCCCCAGGCCTGGGACAAAACATTTAGGGATACACTTGTGGTGTACCTGAGTACAACTGCCAAGGCAGACCTCAGACTACCAGTTCCTTGGCCATTCTCTAGTGTACACACAGTATCAGCCTTAAAATGGACTCCACTTATTAGCACTTTTATTCTGGGAGGGAAGGAAAAATAGGACTATGCACTTCTCATAAATGTTAAAATAATCCCATAAATTTGAATAAAATGATTGTGTGTGTGTGTGAAATTGTCTGCAACACTCTGCCATGCATATTCTTCCTGTAAAGGATTATTTCAAAATTATGGACTCAGAAATGTTCAGCTGGATAGTTCTTGGGTGGTTGAGGTGCTCACTGAAGAATTTAAATGATGTAATAGCTATTGAACACCCCATTATATGGCTGCCTAATTAATGTGAATGATAGTTATGTCTCACTCACAGAGGATTATTTTACACGGAGGAAAATCTACTCAGTGCCACAGTAGCCATTTCGATAGCTTTTATAGGAGCAGTTGCATTATGGCTTCATTGAGTAGAAGGTAAGTAGCCATCCTAAATAATGAAGATTGAAGGTTTAATAGTCCCAGTAAAGAATCCTGCAGGTTTTTTATTTCAAAAATTAGAGTTTGATTGCAAGAGTATGATAATGAGAGGGAAAAGAGCATTGGCACATGGAATCCTTCTGCAGCCCAGCTCCTTGGGAACTTCCATTTCTTCTGTAAGATATATTTCTTTCTGAAATATGGAAGAATAAGGATAGCGAAAAGAAAGAATAAATAAGCTTTTCTTTACTTTCCATGACAGTGTGTCCAAGCCCAAGCCTCTTTCCTGTGGCAACATTTCAGTGGATAAGGATATACTGGATTGTGCTTGTTACATTTAGAAGGCTGGCATACACAAATACACTCAAATAACGTGAAGAGCCCAGCTTAGACCCACTGATGATATGCAGATGTAATGCAGCCTTACAAACTCGTCTCAGAGTTGTAGCTTACTGCAGCAACTCTCTTTCATGAGGCAACAGTCGAAGGACTCAGAACTTCTGTTACAAGACCCTGTTTCCAAGGTTATATATCAGAGATTATAACAGCTATAAAAATTCAAATGAGATTTAAAACTTGGCATGAACACTCTCACTTGGGATCTAGTATTTTTTAAGCTATGCTTTGTATGAAAAGCCAGAAGTTTACTTGTTCCACTTGTTATTTTAGGTCTCTATTGCTACATAATTCTCAATCTAGATTCTTATGTGCTCCCCATCACAGTACCTAAGTAATCGCTTCCCACAGCTGCATTTTCAGAATGGCAGTTCAGAGCTGGGACAATTGATTTGACATTTGCTTTTCCAAACAGCAAACTTCCAAGATGGGTTTTAAAAGAACTTCTGTTCAAAAGCAGACACTTTTTTTTTTTTTTTTTTTTTTTTTTTTTTTTTTTTTAGCAATAAAGCACCACATGTGTTTTAGCAAGTAAAAAGTGGCAACAACATTAACCTGAATTATGGTAACAATGACTACAAGCCAGGCTGGCTGGAAGCACATTTGATTTGCAAACACAATCTCCAGATGTCTGCAAAAGATCCGATTTATCAAGCACAATCCAGGCAGGATTTCTTGTGGGTCTGTACTTCCTTAAAGAGGTCTGCAGTGTTTATTTACTGTTAGAGTTGGTGAAAGGTGCTACCTTGCGACATCTTTCAGAAAGGGGAGTATATCCCTTGAGAATAATCCACAGGATACAGAGAAAGCCACAATCCCTAGAAATTAAAGCTTAAAATCACCAATAAAATGGAACAGGATGAAACTGAATGTTAAATATAGGAAGGGGGGAAAAAAGATCATAGGAACTGAGGACAGCCTTATGAGGAAAACCTCAGGTAGCACCAATGGGAAGGCCAATGCACTCCAGCTGCAGAGACAATTTAGAAAGGATAAATGCAAGCCATAGAGGATATAATCATATTATATCAGCACAGCCTGTGGCCATCTAAAATGCTTCCCTCTGAGGGGGGCTTGTAAGTACCCCACTAAGTAATAAAGGCTAGTTCTACCTCTGGTTTCCACAGCCTTGCTGCTATTAGGGATAATTTCTGAGATATGACACCCTGCCACACAGGAGCAGCACTGACACGAACCCACTGTTTCCAAGCAGGTCTCCACACAGCCCTCACCACGGATAAGTGCTGCACGCAAATAACGCACACTCATGCTAGCGGAAGAGTGCCACAAGTGTAGGCAGAAGCAGTGGGACCACTAAATTTATGTTCCCACACCTTCATTCTCACAGGTCTGCCATGCAGGAGTTTGGACTGAGAACTAACAATTTATACAAAGAACAGAGAGTCCATTATGGCCTAAGCTTAAAGTACAGGGTGAAAAAAAACCCTCAAAACCCAAGCATTCTTACATACGTTCGCTGAATTAAGTTACGTAAGTTACACACATGATCTATATTTTAAATTTTGCATTTACAGTGCAATACCTCCTATTTGCAATGACTTGCAACCAACAGTTTCAGAACAGCACAGCATCAAGAAAATTTCCTTTGTTTCTGGTTTGTTGTGCTGTTTAAGAGTTTTTTCTTAAGCAGCAAAGTTGGGAGAATTATTTAGGATTATTTAGAAAACCCAAGGCTTACCCAGAGAACAATAACATCTAGTTTTGAACAATGACTTTTGTTTAAAACAAAATGAATTACTAATGTGAACAGATTGAGTAATTAAGCTCACCTAAGCATGTGCAGCACCCACTGTAACAACATTCACTGTTTGGTGAAGTAATTAACCAGCTTTATTTTGTTTTAACTTCTGGCAATCTACCTCATAGAACTCTTCATTGCTGCTTCTACCCAGCTAGCATTTCCATGATGTATCATGAATTTTAGCTACTTTGCCAAATACATTGCTGGGGAGGGAAAAAAAAACATCCTACAGCTGTAAGGAGGAGGCAATATTAGCACCTACACAAGCACCAAGCTTTGCTGGTACAGTCCATGCCCTGATCAAACACTGGTTTTGTAAAGGAAGACAAGGCACTTTTGGGGCTAAACATTAAGAGAATGTTTCAAATTACAGTTTTCTTCCCATGCAGCAGAACGGTTTGTAGCTTCAGAAAAACTACATTAACAACTTGCAGCTTGGATCCGAAGCACGGGTGTTTTATTTTATTATTGTTGTTGCTACTGTTTCTGTTGCAGCGAACGGGGGAGCGCGATAGAAATCTCCTCACCTCCTTCCACGCCCAGGTCAACGCGCTTCGCTCTGGTACCAGGAGATGGAGCCACATACTCACGGTTTTAAAATGATTTTTTTTTTCTTTCTTTTTTTTTTCCTCCCCCCCGTTGTCACTGAAAAACCACCCAAGGAGTAAACGGTGCCTAGAAACTG
Source organism: Psilopsiagon aymara (assembly GCA_024733675.1). Lineage (NCBI taxonomy): Eukaryota > Metazoa > Chordata > Aves > Psittaciformes > Psittacidae > Psilopsiagon > Psilopsiagon aymara. Next base: position 3,647 of record JANRGW010027352.1, on the reverse strand, counting down.
TTCCCTTACCTTACATGAACTTGCCTCTTTACTGTGTCTGTGTAATCTGGTGCATGCCTTATCCTATGTCAGCTGCCTGTCTCAGATGTTTCCATAACAACTGCATTTTCCTTACTGCAAATATGTTTTCTAAATTGCCTACTGTGTCAAAATGAAATAATAAAAAAAAAAACAAACCAAAAAAAACCCCAACCAAACAGGACCAAACTAAGCCAGGCAAATATCACACTTTTAATTTCCTTCATGAAACTTTTAAAGGAAGTCATACATGTCCCAGAAGCATCAAATTAAGACTCTTAACTCTCGTCTTGTTAAAAGGCCAGATAAATGCAGATATATGAACTTTCCTGTGCCCTGATGGCAAAAAAGAAGTGCTCAGATGACAGAATAGGCTAGATTTGTACTCTTCAGAATTGCTGCAGTCACTCAGCAAACTGCAGGTTTGATGCAACTGAGGCATGCCTTTGCCTACTCCAGCAGTCCATGGCTGCCCAGTGTGTCTGGGTGACACAAGGTAGGGCATGATTGTTTCTTCTTGCCCTGTTCAAGGCTGATAAACCCCCTGTTCTGCTTCAAAACCCACTTGCAAAAAAACTTCAAATACAAAGAACCCCAGACAAAATCAAAACAAACACTACCAGAGCTGCTCCCCCCAGGCCCTGCACTGGGGCAGCTCCCATGTGCTGCTCTGCAAACGCATCCAGGCTGTATCAGCGCCAGTGGCAGCTGCTTCACAGCCCGGGCAGGCAAGGAGCATTGCTGACCCTCCCGCAGCTCCACGCTGAGGGACAGTCAAGTCTGACAGCCAGTCTGCTAACCCTGCCCCCGAGCCAGCAGTGGGCGCTTGTCCTACCGCAGACAGCCATCTGCAGGATGCATTAAGATGAAAAGAGCCTTTGTAAAATATCATACATCTAAGGGGGAAGAGAAACTCTTCATTAAAGGTACTAAAGCCTATTAGGTCTTTCCTTTGTTGGCTACTTGCCCTGTCAGCCGTAGGAGCAGCGAGACCTAGCGTGTCAGATCAAAGCAAGATAATGGCATTCCTAATAAAAGCAGCAGAGATCTTTCAGGTAAAAATGTTGATTGTTCAAGAACTCTGTCAGGTCCTTTCATGCCCTTTCCTGACTTGTCAGTGTCCTGCCAAAGTACAGAACGGTTTAAATACACAGACTTAATTATTCTTTTTGCCATGCTTTCAGCCTGACCTCAGGCAGGTGACTAGATTTACTCTCATTCATTTCCTCAGTACAATGTTGTAATCTCTTTGTACCAAACCACAACATTAAACGTCTCTCTAAAGGGACATTTAAAATGAAACCAGCAAAACAGTCTAGCAAAGTGGCTCACCAAACAATTTTTTACAAAATCTAAATATGGGACAAAGCATGCTGCATCTGTGACCCTGAATGGTGCAATGGGCTACCAACAGTAGATATTCACACATGGCTGCAGGTCCCACAAACCCTTGAATAACCACCATTTGATAGGGAAAACCAGAAGGCTGTGCGTAACAGAGCGGAGGCCACAGCGGGTGAGATTGACACAAGTGCCACCTTCTATGCAGAGCCTGTAGGCACCACTGGAAGGCTTCAGCATGTGAAACAACTACAGTAATAGTTACTACTAAGTCTCAGCTTTTATTTGACAAACATGTACTTGCAAGCTTACCACCACCAATTACTTAAAGGTACCCTGAGTGACAAATCCAAAGAAAATGTTGTACCAAACATTTCCCCTTCCCCTCCCCATTTACTTTATTGCTGTGGCCAAAAGCCCAGTTACAGCTTTGGCTACCAGGAATTTGAGGCATTGTCTCTAGCACTTCCTGTATAATTTTTGGACAATCACTAAAAACCTTGGATTTGCTTTCTTTGCTTGTAATGTATCAATAGTGCTCAAAGTCTTCAGGGGAGCACTACATCTGGAACTATGAAAACACTTTGTAAAGGTCTAAGGGAGCTGTGGATTGGGATGCTGACGCATGCCTCAATATTAAAAAGGACTTTCATACTCTTCCCATCAACAGTCCAGGTCCTCTGCAGAGCAGCCACAGCTGTATCAGTGGTCCCAGTCAAACTGCAGGAGATGGAGACCTCTGAGCCATGCAACCAGCACAGGCAGAAGTCAGCTCTACAACCATGCTTAATCAAAAACAGACTACAAGATCCACAAAGGACAACTGTGTATCACTTGTAAGATAGATGTATCCCAAATACGTCACCTGCACTGTTCATGCGCTCCCTGCTCAGAGAAATTAAATTTCTAGGCAGAAATACAGGATTTCCTATTGTAGATTTGCACTGAAATGACAGCATGCTGAGGAAACCTCCAGGAGCAAGCAGAAAAGGCCACAATGTTGATTGACTATTACTTTTACAAGATGGACGAGAATTTGAGCTCCTTTGGAAGGAGACCAAACATATCACTTAATAAAAACAAGGCATCCTACAATGAACCTCTCTTTCCCATATTTATTCCTCTCTAAACACAGCAGTGCACAGATTATAGGAAATGGTTTTACATTTAACTTCAACCCCAAGTGGTAAAGAAATGGATTGTATCTCACAACGTAAATTTGCATGTACCATCATTTAATGGATGTTTTATATATGCTATGTACTACTGTGTTTTTATGGAAAGGCAAAAAAATTACTTGGGAATTTGTTTTTAATTAAGCAATAAGGCTCAATGGGGTACTGCTATCATGCAATAAAACCACTCCTGGGGTGTTGCGAGGCATTTGGTCCAGATGAGTGCTCCAAATCACCCCCAGATTGTGATTAGTTGATTACTCCCTGGAGTTAATATTAGATGGTTCTCTCTAGAGTTGTCTTATTGCTATTATAAAAAGTCTTCAATGTGGGGAAACTAAGTAGCTTTTGTGCTTGAAGAAGATGAAGTTTGCAGTGGGTCCCATAGATCACTTATTTAGCATGTGTGAAAGATCATCTCAGAGCATTTCTTTGACCCAAACAGTTTTACAATTAAGCAGCTTTCTTTTCTCTAGGAGATGGAAGGATATAAAGAGCAAACAGCTCCAAAACAAAGCAATCCCAAGACAAGGCACTGAGGAATTTGGTACTGAGGTATGTATTACTGGCTTTATCTTTTTGTAGGGAATAATGAATCCTAATCGTTATTATGCTAATTGTATTAATGAAGGCTAATGCATGCAGTAATGGTAAGAGATTCTCCCAAGTTGGGTGCATGAGGAGGTATGCAGCCTGAGGCATTTGTGAGGGCTCCCAAGCTAATGAATTCAAACAGCCCAAATGATATAGAGCCAAACTGCAGTGCTTTCCTCTGCCTCCCCCCAATTGCTCTTCAGGGTTGGGGTTGGAGAAGAAAAACTTAATTCTGAGAAAACAAAAAAAAATTAAAATACAAAACAACCAGAAGACAAAACCCAAGGCTTCTTGCCTATTTCAGTACACCTGCGAGAGAAACCAAGTTCAATGCAGGTCCATTCCACTTCACCCAAAAACCAGGATTGTAGCACATGCACGTGGCCAATTTTTGCTCAGCTTAAGCTGAAGTGCAGAGCAAAATCACAGAATCATAGAGTACTTAGGGTTGGAAAGGACCTTAAGATCATCTAGTTCCAACACCCCTGCCATGGGCAGGGACACCTCACACTAAACCAT